>CAUYPK010111744.1:0-43260 GCA_963574355.1 Loris lydekkerianus | reverse complement strand
GGGTAAGACTGAAACTGCAAGAGCAGGCAACCTAAGACAGGGGCTATGTTTTTCCACCATACAAAAAACAAAAGAGGGAATTGTTGGGCCCTGCCATGTTCCTGAGGCCTAGTGCAACTTCCTGAGCCTGACTAGAAGTAGATCCATCGAGCTACTTCCGCGTAGCGATGACTCAGCAAGGCCCGGCCTGAAACTGCCTCTACTTGATACAGCCAACGTGGTACCATGCCATTGGCCCAACCCTGTCACACACCTCATCCCCCGCCTCCTTTCCACTCCCCTTCCCCACGCTCTATATAAGCAGCTGTTTGACACAATAAAGTTGAGTTCCTGCTTAAAAAAAAAAAAAAAAAAATGAAATCAGAAAGGAAGAGCAAAGAGAAGGAAGGAAGGAGGGGAGTGGGGCTTTGGTGTGTGCCACACCTTTTGGGCGCAAGACACGATTGTAAGAGGGACTTTACCTAAAAAATGCAATCAGTGTAACCTGGTTTATTGTACCCTCAATGAATCCCCAACAATTAAAAAAAAAAAAAAAAATCTAAAAAAAAATAAAAATTTTTTTTGTATGGAATCAGGAAAAAAAAATCAAATAGCCAAGACAGAAATAAAAACAAAGCAGGAGAAATCATGCTACCAGACCTCAGACTATACTATAAATCAATAGTGATCAAAACAGCCTGGTGTGGGTACAAGAATGGATAGGTATATGTATGGAACCGAATAGAGAACCAAGAGATGAATCCAGCTACTTACCGTTATTTGATCTTTGACAAGCCAATTAAAAACATTCAGTGGGGAAAAGATTCCCTATTTAACAAATGGTGCTGGGTGAACTGGCTGGAGACCTATGGAAGACTGAAACTGGACTCATACCTTTCAACAAATTCTTTTCTTTTCTTAAATTTAAGATTGTTAAGAGGGTACATATGTTTTTGTTACATAGTTTACTTTTGTGCAGATAAAGTCAGAGTTACAGGTGTGTCCTTGTTCCAAAAAGTGTGCTTTTTATTTTGTTTCTTTATGCCTTATAAATGCAAATTTTAGTGGTTTCATTGCTACATTAGACAGTATATTATTGTAAATAACATATCACTATTTATCACTTTATCATAAAATATGAGTACAAATCTCAGTATTAAAGAAACATAATTTTGAGTTAAAATAGTTGTGAAGGTTTAGAGGGGCCTTTATATCTTGTGAATCATGTCCATTCTCACCATTCAGTATACTACAATTGTTGATTTCAACACATGTGTGTTTTTCTTAATTAAAACAATTCATTTAAGCTTATTTTTCCATGTCTAACTGGAAAATTGCAATTAGACATTTTCCATGTCTAATTCTAATTGAATATAAATGCATAAATTTTACATTATTAACTTATATGATAATTATTAAACCATACATTTTAAAACAGGTTTGAAGGGCAGGGCGGGATGGCTCAAACATGTGATCCTAGCACTTTGGAAGGCTGAGGCGGGTGGAGTGCCTGAGTTTACAGGTTCGAGACCAGCATGAGCCAGAACAAGACCTTGTCTCTAAAAACTAGCTGAGCATTATGGTGGGCACCTAAAGTCCCAGCTGCTCGGGGCATGAGGCAAGAGAACCACTTGAGCCTAAGAGTTTGAGGATGCTGTGAGCTATAATGCCATGGCACTCTACTGAGGGTGAGAAAGTGAGACTCTGTCTTTAAAAAATAAAATACAACGGGTTTGAATAGGAATGAAAATTTTTATTGTAAAAAGAACATGCTATAAAAATGAATAAAGCTTAGAATATTTTAATTTTTGATTACAGTTGAGAAACTTTAAGTTGTATAATAACATTGACATGCTGTGCATCACTGGGACATTTACCACACAGGTTCATCAACACGGAAACTAATCTATACCCTGTCCAAACAGACAAGATCGCTATAACAAACTTGGATATCTCAGAAAAGTTAAATTGTTATAGAAGTGTTAAACATCCCAATTTTTATTCTTATCTCATCATGGGCCATGAATAATCTTTCGCAGAGCTGTATCAGTCTGCAAAGAATATTTTGATTAGGTATGCTACAGGGATACAATAATTGCTCCTGAGGATAATATACAAAAGGAAACATACAATTGAATGCAATATGGATATGCAATTCTTTATGACAGAAGACAAGGTTTTAACTTGAACGATGAAAATCAACCCCCTTTTTATGGATGCATGAAGACTTCATGATCTAAATTGCTCTTAATTTGAGGCTGAAAAAAGAAGTAAATCTTTAACATGTGTGATTTCTACAGGTGAAAATGGAAATGAATTTTCATTCAGACTGGGAGCAGATACTCAGCACTCAGAAACAGCATTGTGAAGAAGACTTCATTTTACTTAGCTTTACTTATATAACTAGTTATTTAATTGTGTAAAATAATTTTATTAAGTGTATGCATTTAAGTATATTTGAATGTACTTGTTGGCATGAACAGATAGAAGAAGAAAAATAAAAATAGAGTGTGAAAGAAATTTAATACTATTCCCTCATTTCCTCTTTAGACTCTCATTGGTATCTCAAGGTGATGTGAAAGTCACAGAATGATCAACTAATATCTTAGTCCTGCCACTGGTCAAATAATTTACTATAGCAATTGAAATGTCAAAGAGATCAGAAATACCCTTATGCCATGTGTGGCAACAGAATCAAGTAGGCTTCATGATTAAGGGGACTTTGATCTGAGTGTGGAAAACTAAGTAAGAGTTCAACATATGTGATTTCATCAGGCAAAGAAAGTGAGAGTATATTTAGGTTCATACGGTAGAGGTGGCACCCAGGAATGTCATTGCAAACATGAACCTTCTGTATCTCAACCTGTGACCTTGTTAGAGGACTGTGCACAACTTGGCCTCCAATTTCCTCTTGAGCAAGTGATAAGAGTGGAAGAAGTGAAGTAAAGTAGAGGAAAGGGACCAAGACTGGATTTAGAGCATCTCTTAAAACCTGGCCTTAGCAGTGGCATATGACCACTTCATCATGCTGTATTGGTAATAAGGACCACTATAGAATATAACATGTTAGGGTGCAGAAACCATGAGGTAGCAATCATGGAGGATTATTTGGAAGCTGGCAATTATACCAGGGCAGATGGCCCCCATTCTCTGTGGCCAAGAATGCAGGACAATGCCATATCCCACTTGAAATGCATTTGGAAGCTGTTGAAATAATTCCTAGCATAAGAACTATTGCTAAGTGAAGAAAGGAGGCTGAGCAGATATCTGCACCCCAAACACACAATGTCTACTACTAGATGAGAATGTTCTAAATCCTATTTATTCTGTGTCATCTTTTTATTCCTTTTCCTGCTTCTCCTTTGAGATCAAACAATTAAAAACTGTCTGAATCAAATGTAATATTTGCATATTCAAAGCATTAACTCAGCATTTTTCATATATTTATATTGGCATTGGCATTTATGATTTTAGTGTCTAATAGATGATATGTTTAGCTTCACATCAATTAATGACATGAGAAAAAACAAACTTATGTTGTAATAATTTATACTTACACCTCCGGCCCCACAAATGCTATTTAAAAAAAAAAAAAAAAAAAAAAAAAACAGGCAAGAAAACTAAGTTATAATGTGCTACTGTATTTGTCCATTTCCTCTTTTTTAAGACAAAGTCTGTGTTGCCCCAGGCTACAGTGCCATGATGTCATAACTCACAGCAACCCCAAACTCCTGGGTTCAATGATCTTCTTGTCTCAGCCTCCCTAGTATCTGGGACTACAGGCACCTGCCACAAGCATTGGCTAGTTTTTCTATTTTAAATAGAGATGACGTCTCACTCTTGCTCAGGCAAGTCTCGATTCCCTGTACTCAGGCAATCTACCCACCTCAATCTCCCAAAGTGCTAGCATAACGGATGTGAGCCACCATGCTGGGCTATCCATTACCTTTTGTAGTCTAATTCTACTCTCTAAATGAGAGTTCTCACTTTTAAACAATAAAAATGTGGATTTATATCTCTGATGAGAAAAGACTATGATCATGACCAGTTAACTTGAAGAATCTGTGTACTTCATATTATTCGAATTAGCCTGGTTTTAGCATTTTACAGGTCTACAAAAGAAACCTAAGTAGTTACATTTCAGTATTTCTCAGATTATTGACTTTTTCCTGTTTGATTTGTGTAGTTACATTTTTGTGGGCCATAAATCTGCGTATTCTGCATACACAGCAGAATATACCATGTGAAATTCTAAATAAAGCCACTGAGAGGAGCTGTAACCTAGATGATAGAATTCCTAAGCTCTGATCCCTATCACCCTCTAGGTTGGTGAAGAAGTTCATAGGAACTTAGTTTTAAACCTATTTTATAACTTGGGTCTTGAATTTTGATTTTTTTAGAGGTCTGAGGAATATGGTCTGCTTTAACTTTACAACAATGGTCACTGTTTTTAGTTCTTATGTCACAAATTTTCTGTAGCTTTGAGTATTCTAAAGTGGAATGAATTAATGTTTGTATATACCTGTATGTCAGTTTATGAAGACTGTAAAAATATATATAGAGAAACAGGAGTACACATAGGCACACAAAGAAATATAAAGGATATTGGAAACTAAGAAATGGAGAAGGTGGGGCAGAGAGATGAAACCTTACCTATTGGGAACACTATTCTGGTGATGGGTAAAAGCCCTAACTTAAGTTATAAAGTGTATCCATCAAATAAGAAAATTTGTACCCCCTTAATATTTTGAGATAAAAATCAAATATAATAAGAAAAAAAATAAGAAAACGAAAAGAAGCAAAATAAATAAATAAAAAGGAAAATACATGAACAGTGCAGCTGGCAGGGCACCTGGTGGGCAGGGACAAGTAGATTAAATGTTTGGAGTTGTAGAGCCCTGACCGGGACTAAAATAAGGAATTAGAGGCTCTTAGAGATAAAGTGGCCTCCCCAAGGCTGCACAGGTAGCAAGTGGCCAAGAAAAATCGGAAACTCCAGTGTACAATTTTAAGTTAGTGCCAAGTAGAGTAATACCCACTCTGCTTGGAGTCCTTCAAGAAAGGGAAAAGGATTACTGTGACTTCAGCAGGGCCAACCCCGTTGTCACTGTGCAGGGGACACCTAGACTTTCTTTAAAGGCAACACATGTGCCACTTCCTACCGACCTCCTCCCTCTGGCCACCATGCTGTACATTTTCCCGCTGTTATATCTGGGTCTGATTACAGGCATCTCTGCAGAGAATTTGTTCTGTCCCAGTTTGTTGGCTATTTCCATGACCATGAAGCTTTCCCACAATGTGGCATCACGCTCTCCCAAAGTGTCCCCTTCCTGGCATTTGGGACAGTGCACCTGGTCTCTTCAGTGACTTTCTTGGATCCTGCAGAGCCGGTCTGGCTCTGGGGTGCTGTTTAAGTCAGGCTTCTGCTCATCACAGTGGTGACTGGAAGCTTCACGACCCTGTGGCGCTCTACTCCTCATAGTATGTGTTGCAGACGCGGGGGCTGACCTGAGATGGAAACGGCCCCTCAACTGCATCTGGTGATCAGCACCTCGATTCTTATCCTGACCCTACAGTAAGCGCCTGCGGTGTCTGTGAGACAGGCGGCCCCCTGCCTGGTTGGGCCACGGTGGTGATCTCAAGCCCAGCATTGGTGTCTGGGACTTTTTTGCCACACTCAACAGTGAGCCCCTCCAGCTTCACTGGACTTTGCTTTCTAGTGCTTTTTTACCAGCACCCAGTGGATCAGTACAAATGGGACAGAACTCGTGCAGTCCCTGCGTGGGGGTCTTCCAGCTGAGGGCCACTGTCCTGGGGCTCACACTGTTGGCCTGTGGAGGGCAGTGTGGCCTTGGAAGGGACCCTGGGATGGGCTTTCAGGGATGCCTTCTGAGATTAGCCACTGCCCTCCAGGGCTACCTGCAAATGCGGTTCTCAACCTGTTTCAGTGGCATCACCTTCAGTATTCTCAGAGGCGCGGGGCCCGAGCTGCCAAAACCACATGAGGACGTGAAGGTGGAGCCAGATGGGTTGCCGCTGTGGGGCGTGGCTGGCGTCCTTGGGCTCACCTCCTCTTTTTTTCTGGTCTTAGTCCAAAATAATGTATCCAGCTTTAGAAAGTCCACAGATTCCGCTGCCTTCTCTCCTACTTAAACATCTTTACCATGGACGTTTTCACTGCATTAAAGTGATTTTCTTGAAAGGCCTGTGACTGAAGCCACCTGATGATGTGGTGTTTCTTCCAGGCACCCATCCTCCTGTGATGACAGGACCTGGGATCAAAGCACCCTGGGTACCGGCCACATGTCGAGGAGTGGGTGTGGGCTCCTGTGGGCAGTTCAGCTGCTGGAGGGCTGAAGTCACTGCGGAGAGAAGGGAGAATTGGTAAGTCCCTGGAGCTGCCGGCATCCAACAGGCTTAATTGCTGGAACTTTGAAGATAAGAATTTGCTCTCATCAAAGGGTTCCTAACAGAAGCAACAAGGCCTCCTTGAAGTACTCCCAGAGTATCCAGGCATTGCTGGAAGACCCCAGAAGCATTCAAAGCTGGAGGCACCTGCAGAAACACAGGCCCTGCCTGTTCCTGGCCCTTAGCTAGCTGAGGACTGAGCTGTATAGCTGCATCATGCAATGCAGATAGAATTCAAAGTACACCTAATTTGAATTTCTGGTGGTCACGTTAATAAAGCCAAGAGAAACAGGTACAAGAATGGTAATGCATTTCATTGAACCCACTGGCTCCAAAATGCTCTCAGCACTGCCGCATAGGTAGTTACCATGTTGCATGGCAGATCTCTAGACATTCCCTGTCTTACTTTCCCCTGGCTGCCCATAAACTCCTCTGTGCGCTGAACCTTGGGATTTCCCAGCTGCAAAACAAGAGTCTGTCTGCTTGCCTCAGCCTAGCTCAGCACAGCCCTTGGCTGGGTCCAATGCCTATAAGGTTGGGGATGACAGAGGAGGATTTCCTACTCCCTTCCTGCTGTGACACAGTAACCTCACCTTTAAAATTAGCAATTTAGGGGTTTACCCAATTGCTTTATGCTGGTAAAGAAAAGAAATTCAACTGTCCCCTCCTACCCAATAAAATTATTTACATTAAAATAAAAATACATATAGCAGCAATTTTTGGCCTCTTAATGAGCTTTGGCTATTTAAACATCAATATTTAAATGTAATAATCATTTAATATAAAATTTGATGTTTGTCTTAAAATTTACTGTTAGAAGGAGAAAACAGTTAAATTGTAACATATCTACTTAAACCAGAAAAATCATATTTTATTTCTAATTTCTAACAATGAAAATTCCTTTTCCGGTTTGGCAGTTGGTAAAATATTAATGAACACGGTAATTTGGAAAATTAAGTTTTTGCTTTCTAATCAAATTTTTCAAGATACGTACTGGTAGAATATTTATTTTTAGTAAATCATGTCCCTCATAAATTACTGTTCATTCTCATAAGGAAATGTACATGCTACTTTTTGGTAGAATTCAGACTGAGACCTCTTCCTTGAAAAAATATTGCAAGGAATTATCAAGTATAGTCAAAACATTCTGTGGATCCAACACTTTATAAACATCCTTAAGCTTAGGGCTTTGTGAACTTGAGTTGAAGAATCTGAACTAATGTTGTCATACAAAAGGCATTCTGTTGAAAAATTAAAATTCTTCATTGGCAATTCAAACTTAAGAAACTCCATGGCTTTTAGTACTTTCACAGGTTGTGAAATAAATGGTTTTACTGGGTGAGTATCTCTTGAAGTGCACGGAGGAGGTCTTACTTAGCACTGACATGACTAATGACATGACATTCTGTAGTCCTGAAGCTTGTATTTCAGAAGTGATATAGAAATTCTCAATGTTCATTAATTGCTACCTACTTCTGCTGATTCATTTTAGAAGAAATAGAACAAATCTAAAATGTATTTTTAATTGCTTAAACATGTAAGAGATAAAAGTGAATGACTTATTGGCAAAGGCACTTAAAATTATTTTTTAAATTTTTTGAAAGGAAAAGAAGGGGGAAAAAGTCAGAGACTAAAATGTAGAAACCTCCTTGCTGCTGTTTTCATATTATTTTTAAGAACGAGACATGAAAAACATTCCGTTTTCCCCCAGAAGGGGGAGAATAAAGTATTCATCAGTGTTGCCGAGTGAGAATCCTATTCCAGAGTGGGGACTGCCTCAAACTCTTGATTCACTTATCTCAAGCATCAGAGAGGCTTGTTTTGCAAAAACGAGTTCCCATCAGGAAACTACCTATAATAAAAAGGTGCCGCTATAATAAAAAGTTTTGCTTTTAAACCTCTGAATCCTAGAAAAGCGTGTTGAAAGTTTATGGGAATAAATGTTGACCAAGACAATCAATATTACTTTCCATGTAAAGAGTAGTCTTCCGGGGATGGCACCTGCAGCTCAAAGGGGTAGGCCACCAGCCCCATATGCCAGAGGTGGTGGGTTCAAACCCAGCGTTGGCCAAAAACTGAAACAAAAACAACAAAAAAAGTAGTCTTCCTAGAGGTGTGGAACTTTATCTTCATTTTTCTAACAAATATTGGGGTTTCCCAGATTTTCTGAGTCTGGTCTTCCCAGTCTTCTAGGTAATAGTGAACAAAATAGAATTACATGGCATATACACATGCGTTCTATATATAACCATCTCTCTTGATTAATACACATTTTCTAAAAAAAAATATAGCATCTATATTAGTTAGCTCCTGCAGCATAAAAAGAAAATAAATAGATAAAACTCACATGTCTGCAAGTTGGCTGGAAGCCTTCCCTATCTTGCCTGGGCTCATACACATATCTTGGTCAGAGAGTTGTTCTGGTACACAGATTTTCTAATCTTTCTTTAGTTTTCTGATATGTTTGTGAGAAGACTAATTTATATCTTCTCTAGAATAGCTTTACCCAAAGGCTTGGGATGACTTGACTCTTTACCAAGTGGTCTGCCATCATTGAGCAGGCTGTCCTCGGCTTTTCCTCATGGAGGTGCCAGGGTGTTGATAGAGAGAACCTATAAAGGGTATTGAGGCCTAGGTTTGAAACTGACACATCACTGTCACTATTATCTATTTGCCAAAATAATTCACAAAGCCAGGAAAGAGTCATGAAGTGGGAAGTAGATGCATTTTTTTTTTTTTAATACAGTCTTACTTTGTCACCCTCAGTAGAGTGCCATGGTGTCATAGCTCCCAGCAACCTCCAACATTTGGGCTCAAGCAATGCTCTTGCCTCAGCCTCCCAAGTAGCTGGGACTACAAGTGCCCGCCACAACGCTAAGCTATTTTTAGAGACTGGGTCTTGGTCTTGCTCAGGTTGGTATTGAACCTGTGAGCTCAGGGCAATCCACCTGCCTTGGCCTCCCTGAGTGTTAGGATTACAGGTGTGAGCCACGATAGATCCCATTTCTTGAAAGGAAGTTCTATAAAGTCACACCACATATAAAGAATTGGGTAAAACCTGGAACCATTTGGTAATTAATATGTTCTATTGTCCATTAATACACAATGTATACATGTGGAAATGAATGAAAACATGTTGGAGAATACTTCATTGAAGTAAAAATAAAGGGAAATAGGAAAGACATAATTTAAAAATTGAAATAGAAATTTACTATAGATTGATGAATGAAAGAAGATATAGACAACTAATTTTAAGCATTTAAAAATTGTGTTAAGGTAAAATATAATAGTTATCTTTTACTACTTTTATATTGATTGAAGACACCTTTAAACAAAGAGACTTTATGTATGCCTTTCATGGAATCAAAGAAAATCTCTTTTCTCAGAAATAGGTAGGGATGTCCTGAGAATAGCTAATCTGCCTTTATTTCCCCCAATATGAACATTTATTTGTGAATGTTTAAATTTGAAAGAAGCATAAAATAAAGTTAATATATTATTTTGTATTTAATATTTGTTGATGTCAAGGAATATTTGACCCTTTTTAATATCTTCTTTAGATTTGGTATTTAAGGAAAAATCCTCAAAAGAAAGAAATCCCATAGACCACAAAATGAAATACAAATAAGAAAAACAACTCATGTTGGGTTGTGAGGTTCCAAGGAATGAAGTGTTATCATAAGTAATTTCCGTAGTTAATCTTAAGGCAACAATGATGTTATTCTTATCTCAACATAAAGCACAGCAAAAAGGCTGAAGAGTATAATTGAGAAAATGTGTAGAATAAAAATTGCTAAAATAATTTCCGTTTGCTTAAATGTTATATAAGGTGCCTACATATTGTGACACATTTCTCTCTTTTCCTCAGGGGCAACAACAGGAGAGCCTTGTGCTAACTTCTTCCTAGAACATTTGGAACTAAGCTTGTGCTTTTGTGCTGCTCCAGGATTTTCCACAGTGAGATGGGTGATGGTCTGTATGGGAAGCAGCATCTCTGAGACATGAGTCCCTCTTCCTACGTACTACTCCACTATGTATAAGCCTTGTTCTGATTCTGTAGAGTTATAGAATGGTAGACCTGGAAATGATTTGAAAGATACTCTAATCTCAGATCTTCATTTAAAACAAAGGCCTTTAATTTTCTCTGCAATATATAGATAATGTAGGTATATGTGCATCAAGATTTTGTCATCTGGTCACTGAATATGGGATTTGTAGAATTATTTCAAATGTGTTCTCTCAATGACCACTTTTAAGTGATAACAGTAAAATGTATTTCTATAATCTACATTTGCTATCAGTTATTTATCATTGTTTCTTATTCATGAAGAATCTCTCCTGGGCACTGGATCTGGTTATTGACGTAGTAACACCTGAAGAAGAGGTATTCTCCAACTAGTTACCAGTCTGGTGAGGCCTGTGTGTTCAATGACTGGGAAAGTAGCAATACACAGCTATACACTTTACTCATATGTCTGGTACAATAACAGAGGGAATGAAAAGTGTTTGCATAAAGTATCTAAGGGTATCAAATGAGATGTAACAAATATCAAGGCAATTTTCCTCTCTGACTGGCACTCCAGAGGGACATATCATGGAGAACGGAGAGATGATTTTGACTCAGCTTTCAGTCTTATGAATCTGTTCCTTGAATTTGGTTCCTCTGTGGTAGATAATTGGGAAGTTGGTTAATCTGATTAGTATAAAATATACATAAAATACCATATTTTCTGCAACTTTTTAAAACCCATTTCAAATGAAAATGATTCAAAAATGTATTATTTCATTGGTTTACTATAATAAAGAGAAATTAATTCTTCACTTGATGATTTAGTAATTATAATGTATGATGTTTCTGGTCACCTCTTCATTTCGTAATTTCAAAAATAAAAATTATAACTTGTATGGTCAGTCAGCTCTACTAATGGATAGGTAGAAAGAAAATAATCCTATGTCTTTACAAGCCTCAGTTTCTGAGTAGTGTAGTTAATGTCATTTTTCTTACATTTTCTTTTTCTTTATATTGTAATAATATAGAATAATGCGTCAATACTAACTTTCCTAAAATTATTTATTATTTTGAAAGTAGGGGTATTTAGTACAATGAAAAACTAATATTTATTTGGCAGTATTTTCATTTTAATAATGGAACCCAATACAAAAGTAAAGATGCTTTCTAGAGTATAGAAATCTCTTTCCATCTTTAGCCATGTAGACCCAGAATGGTCAAATACTATAAAATTCTAGATAAATAATTTTTTCCTGAAATTCAGCAATGTTTATAGTGAACAAGTAAGAGGATATAAAGGTAGGGGTAAGTAGAAGCTTTTAAAAATGATCTATGTTAGAAAACTTCTTTATTAATCGAAAAATGTAATATATTGTTTCCTAAGTAATTAAGGAAAATATCAAGTGAATATTATAATTTTATACTTACTTAAATGTGTGGGTTTTTCTAAACATGACAATCATGCCATAAGCTGAAATTATTTAGGAATGCAAACATAAACAACAATTTTGCTCGTCAATTCTCAACCAAATTTACCCCTCATACTCATGTGTTAATGACCTCTGTTCTGTAAAATGCTTCCATGAAATTAAATGGGTTCTGTATGAGCTGTTTTCTTTTTTCCTTTTTTGATTTGACCATGTCTGTGTCCTTGAGAAAGAGAAGGCATTTCCAGACATCCAGGATCTGGCATCTTACCATCAGCTAAGAATAGTGTTGATAAGAGCTGGCCTGGTGCTCAGAGATAGGCCTTGATATTTTTTTGAACATAAACACTTTCACATAATAGCAACATCAGATAAGGCCATTCTATGACCTGATGGATCAAGACAAAATCACTCCCTAATCATCTGTAAACACAGAAAACACTTGAACATTGTCCCTGCCACAAAATAATAAATATAACCCCTTTCCCATCTAGTATGAATCAATGACTACTGCTTCTTTACTATGTAAGTTTTAACCTTGGCCTGTCCTTCCACTTTCTAGATACGATATTCCAGAATACTGCGATTCCTGCTTCCTGATAGCATCTCATCAGAGTAAAGTTTCCATCAAAGGTTTCCTTTCTCACCAATGGAAAGTTTGTTTGAAATTACCTAACACAAGCCTGAATCTTTTTTTTTTTTTTTTTTTTTTTGATACAACATTCTACTACATTGCCTTTCTAGAGTGAAATTCAGCTCACAGCAACCTCAAACTCTTGGGCTTAAGCGATTCTCTTGCTTTAGCCGCCCAGGTACCTGGAACTACAGGCACCCACCACAACACCCAGCTATTTTTTGTTGCAGTTGTCCTTGTTGTTTAGCTGGCCTGGGCAGAGTTGAACCCGCCAGCCTTGGTGCATGTGGGAGGCCCTATAACCACTGTGCTACAGCACCGAGCCAAGCCTGACTCTTTAATTAGTCTTCTCTAACACCCTCTTTTTAGATGACCCCTGGTTTTCCTTAGTGTGTCTTGTTTGTCCCATGTACTGAGCAATAATCACAACTTATTCAAGTACAAGTGCATTCCTGATGGTCACACCCAGGCATTGACACCTTGACTAGAGATCACAGGGCAGATAAAAGCATAACTACTCATCCCAAACTATTTTAATTTTAATTTATTTTAATTAAAATGTGTCACAATATTTAAGCATTTTAATAAGCATATTCACAATTTGCTTTGTATAACTAAAAGAAAGTGAAAAAATAATCTTTTGAAAATCATTTTATTGTTCTTCCTTGTATTTATATGAATCAGTCATAACTCTGATGTTACCTCCTCACAGTGGTTTCTCCAAATCTCTCCACTTAAATAACGGATCCTATTAATCTCTGCACATATCAGCTCAGCTCACCTGGTGTTTAACAGCCCGTAATGCCTACTCACACTAATAGCTTCCTGTATCTTCCTGCCTTCCATTGGAAAATGCCCAGCATGCCAGAGCTAGTGGGAGGAACTGGGTAAGAGAAGACTGTTAATACAAGAATGAAAACTTTTACCAAGAACAGGTGGGATTGGGTAGATAATCCAAGCTTTCTTTCTCTCCACTAGAACATTTCTAAAATAAGGTATGTATGCATCTACAACCTTTTTGGAAGGAAGTATGGAGAATCCTCAAAGAATTCAAAATAGACCTCCCTTTTGATCCTGCCATCCCATTACTAGGCATCTACTCAGATTAAAAAAAGAGAGAGAGAGAGAGAGAGAACCTTTTATCACTTGCACTAGACTGTATTGCAGCTTAATTTGCAATTGCCAGAATGTGGAAACAGCCTAAATGCCCACCAACCTAGGAATGGATTAACAAGTATAAGTATACCATAGAATGCTATTCAGCCACTAAAAAGACGGAGACTTTGTATCTTTGGTATTAACCTGGATAGAGGTAGAACACACTCTTCTTAGTAAAGCATCACAAGAATAGAGAAGCAAGAATCTAATGTACTCAATTCTAATATGAAGGCAGTAGATGAGCTACTCCAAAGAGGGGAGGGGTAGGGGAAGGAAGTAGTGGCAAGAGGGGGGGAGGAGGGTGTGGCTAACGGTGTGTGACACACCTTCTGGGGCAGGACACAATTATAAGAGGGACTTTACCTAACAAATGCAATCAGGGTAACCTGGTTCTCTGTACCCTTAATGAATCCTAAATAAAAATAAATAAATACAAATAAAATTTAAAAAAAATAAATACCTTGAAAACTTGAAAGAGGACAATAGTAATTCTAACAAGTAGTTATAAAATTAGGGATTGGATTGATTTGTTATCCACCAAAGATACCTTGAGGGAAGAACAAAAGAGGTTTCTATTAGTAAACCATCAACTCAGGGTATGCTAGGGAAAAAAAAAAAAAACAGGAGCCTTTATGGAGGTTTGTAGAGCAGCTCTCATTTCCAGTAGCTGGAAGGCATATTTGTACCAGTAATAAAACCCAAGATTTATTCATAAAACATTATAATAGTTAAAAGGGATTTGTAATCTCAGTCCCGGCAAGAATCTTTTATAGAAGTCAGAAAATTATGGCTTATGGGTCAAATCCTACCACTTGTTTTTTAAATAAAGTTTTATTGGAATACAGCCATTACCATTCATTAACCTTTATTTTTTTATATGGCTGTTTTCACTTTACACAGAGTTGAATGAATGAAACCATATGGCCTGCAAAGCTGAAAATAGTGATGATACAGCCCTTTACAAAAAAATGCTTACTGATTCACTTTTTATATTTAGGTTTGGTTTTGAATTTAGCGAGGGCCCTCATAGGACAGAAGAGCCATCCTGAGGCCTGTTATGGATTATTTAGTGAGATGAGTATCACATTCAAGAATCCCGAGATTGCCCTGTACCTTCTAGTATGTAAGAAGCTAGCTGCTTCTCCTTTTTAGAGAAAATAAGACCTCCTTCTTCTCTCTCTTTTTTTTTTTTTTTTTTTTTTTTGATACAGAGTTTCACTATGTCACCCTTGGTAGAGTCCTGTGGCATCACAGCTCACAGCAACCTTCAACTCTTGAGCTTAAGCAATTCTCTTGCCTCAGCCTCCCAAGTAGCTGGGACCTCAGGTACCCACCACAATGCCCAGCTATTTTTTTGTTTTAATTGTCATTGTTGTTTGGTGTGTCGGGGCTAGATTTGAACCCACTAGTTCTGGTGTATGTGGCTGGTGCCCTAGCCGCTGAGATACAGGTGCCAAGCCAGACCTCCTATTTCTTAAAGATTAAGCAAAGACTTCACTTCAGGCAGGTGCTTCAAACTATAGTTCACCTAGGCAGGAGTTCCTCAAATAACAAGGATCATATCTCAGCATGACATAAGCAGGTCTTAGAAGATCTTTGTTGTGAAAAAAAGTGGAATATTTATCAAAAGATATGAAGTACCTGATTAATACAATGTTCGACAATTAATTTTGTGAACACTTCCTTGAAAAAGTGCTATATACCTCATTGCTGAGTGTCACTGCAGTCACCTTCGAAGCACTCCCCTTGGCCATCAGGTGACCATAGTGATGTTTTACAGTGAGGTATGTAGCACTTCTAGGATGAGTTCACAGTCTTAATGGTTAGACCTCATAACCTCAATCTTCTTCACATTACTTTTTATACGAGGCATAGTAAGTGAGAAAAGTCTTATGGTTAACAATTAATGGTTCTTACAGTTAATAGTTCAGAACTTCAAAGTGTTAGACAATGTCAGTAAGTTCATAAAAATTATCAAGATCCTCAGCTTATAGGGCAAAAGTTATTGTGATGCATGATAAGTAAGGACAAGTGGAAACCACTGAAATTTCCCTCTGCCAGACCAGATAAAAGCAAAAAGTAGTATCATATCCCAGGGAATGAGGGTGGTGGTAGACTTCAGTGAAACTGTTAAAGACCTAAAGGATAACGGGCTGGTGGTCACTATCAGTACTCTGATTAATTCTCTGGTGTGGCCTTTGAGCAAAAGCATAATTTTTTTTTTTTTTTTTGAGGCAGTCTCAAGCTGTTGCCCTGAGTAGAGTGCTGTGGCATCATAGATCACAGCTACCTCAAACTCCTGGCCTCAAGCAATCCTCTTGCCTCAGACTCCCAAGTAGCTGGGAGTCAGGCATCTGTCACAATGCTTGGCTGTTTTCCATTTTTAGTAGAGAGGAGGTCTCATTCTTGCTTAGGCTGATCTCAAACTCCTGAGCTCAAGTGATCCTCCTGCTGTAGCCTCACAGAGTGCTAGGATTACAGGAGTGAAGCATGGCACCCAGCCTTCTTAGATAATTATTGTAGCCTAGTGTAGACTTACCCAAATAGTAGACCCAATCCCAGTCATGGAGCCAGTTGTGATATCATTGCTAGAGGATATTAATAAAGACTTAGTTATATGGTAAGTAAGCATTGATTTGGTGAATAACTTCTTTCTTGTTTCAAGTATAAAAGGGAATTAGAATCTATTCACATTGACACAGCATAGACACAATTACTCCTTTTCAGGTTATCTCCAAGGTTATATTAACTGTCCTACCCTCTGGTATAATTGAATTATAAAAAGAAATCCAGAATACTTTGTCATTCCATAGATCCATTTTTTTGGTAACTCCAGGAAGATTGGACAGGATGAGGACAGGTGGCTAGTTTTCTGGGGGCCTTGGTAAGACATATACATTTTATGGAGAAAAGATAAACTCTATGAAGATGCACACCCTTTTCACATCAGTAGATTTTAGGGGTCCAAAGGTTAAGAACATTCTAGTTTCTCTAAAATCAGTTACAAACAGTTGCTTGCATCTTACATCTTTTACAACAATGAAGAAAAAACTGTACTAGGTAAGCCTTTTTGAGTGCTAAAAATAAAGCATCTCACATCTAGAAGAAGTAGGCTGCAAGCCTAGAGTTGAGCCAAAAGCAAGACAGTGCTCTACAGCAGATCCAGGTCTCAGCACAAGCAGCCATACCAATAAAGCCATGCAAAACATCTGTGGTATTAGAAGTGTTTATAACAGAAAAATATGCTATCTGGAGCTTTTGCCCATAGTCATAATGTAGGACATTGGGATTCCAGAGAAAAGCTAAGCATTCCTCAACAGAGAATTGTCTGTCCTTTGAGAAAGGGCTCCTGCAGTGTTATTAGTAGAGTCGGAACTTAATAGTCATTGAGTCAGCCTCAAGTCATAAATTTGGACATATTCACATCTTTTAAATGAGACACCTGTGGGAGGCAGGAATACTGACTCAGGGGAAAGTGTCCAGTCAGGGGAATGTCTACATGACTATCCCGGCATGAGGATTCAGCAGTACAGGCAGGCTAAGTTAGGAAACTTAAGATAGCTCCAAGGACGAAACTAGCCTTGCCCCCTTTCTCTTCTCTCTGTTTACATTATCTGACCACTTGAGACCCTCTGTCCCTGCTTACCCTTTAGCCAACCTTCCTGTAATCTCTCCTGTCTCATTATTAAACTTGACTGCTACCTATTGACTTCTGTGCATTCATGCACATACAGTACCAAATAAAAAGATTTCTGAGGACATGTTGCTGCATTGATTTCATGCTAACACTTGGCACACGAAACAATGTGTGCCTGTCCGTGTAGGCTTCCAGGTTTTTTGTACTAAGTTCGGTGAAGTTTCTTGATTTCCCCTTGCTGACCACTGTCCCAGGATGGGGTCCACTAGACACCCAACAGACATTCAGAATTGAACCTTGATGAAACTAGATAGCACACATAAATTGCATGATCGGGCAAACCAAATCCACCTAATCCACTTGACACTTTTGTGGGTGCTCTTTCCCTGGGTTGTAACTGTGGTCATATGAGAGTCATGTATCATCAACTGAAAGGGGAAAAGCCCAAGTTTGTTGTGCCAGCTAGGGTGTGGATACAAGTTAATAATGGGTAGGTGGAGATGTGAGTGGTCTAATAGGTACTGCTCTTAGAGTGCAAGGAGACATGGCTGTGTGGTGGGAATGTGTATGCATGCCTGAGCAGGGGCTGATGGCTAACAATTCTTTTCACAGTCCTGACAGCAAATCCACTGATAGATCTGAGGCAACGAGGTCTGCAGTGGAAGCTTGTCTATAAACACGAAGAGTAGATGTGATCGTGAGGGTTTTATACCACGATCAGTCACCATTTATTGGTGACTATAGGCAGATTGGACGTGGAAGAATCACTAAACAACAAAGTGGAAAAAGCCACTCAGCCAGATGAAGTGAGCCAGCTTTCAGCACTGGCCGTGCCAGAACTGTCAAAATGGGGTCCTGTATTTAATGGCTGTGGTGGCAGAAAGGCTGACCACATATAGTCTCAAAGGAAAGGACTCCCTGTTAGCAAGGCCACTTTAGCCACTGTGGCCTCTGAATTTTTCCTTTTTCAGCAACAGCGATCAGCACTGCATTGTATTTTTTTTTTACTGATAGATCATTTTGACAGTATCAACCAAAATTTAAATACACGTGGTCTCCAAATTAACAACTTCATTTCTAGGAACATATACCAGGAAAATACTTAGGTACTTAGGCAAAATTTATGGTGTATATGATTTGACATATGGTATGTGCAAATCAAATTGCCCCAAAGTAGTTCAGTTGCATTTACGGTTTGTTTTTTGACTTTCAGGTTCACTTTTTCCTTCTCTCTCTCTTTCCTTTCCTTTTTTTCTTCCTCCTTTCCCTCACTCTTACCTCGGCTTTTCTGCACTTTGCTCTTTATTGGCAAAGGGGGGGGAAAAAAACAAAAAACACCCAAAACCTTTAAAGCGCATGAGAGTCTGTGAGTTATCATAGGCAAGCTTAAATAAAAAGAATTTTAGATAGTCTGCTTTTATCTTTATATATGCTGCTAAAAATATGAACTAAATGAGATGCATACTTAGAAGACTTTATTTCCTAAGGCTGTGGTGACTCTTTTTTGAAGTTGAGTACTGTATGAAAATAGATTTTCATGATACTCTCATGAAAATATAGTGCCTTAACTTGGGATTGTGAAAAATGAAAAACAAAAAAACAAAAACAAACAAACAAAAAAAAACAATGATTTAAACCCAGTGTTTGGAAAGCAGGCGGGAAATCTTGGAGAAAGCAGATGTGATTATAGATTAAGCTTATGTTAAAAGGAATTTTCCTACTGGAACCAATTTTTATTCTTATAAGAAAGGGAGCTGCCACTCATAGAAAAGTATTTAATTGTGATTATTACATCAGGAAAGTACCTAAAAGATCATTCAACCTTAAATTTTTATTTTCAGAATGATGAAATTATAATCTATTTGCATATGTCAGATGACAACCACCTCCTGACCTGTATCCTGTACCAGGACTGCTTTCTTATTTTAATGCGGTTTCCATACTAAAGCAGTCTTCATCAATCTCCTCCCCTATTTATGATGAGTTTTCTAATATAGTTTTTGAAAGTTCAATGAATTTTATTCTACCACAAAATGCAATTAGTGTTTAAATACTTTGAGGATGAACTTTTAGTTTTAGGAATAAAAAATAATTTTATTTGAGGAACTAGAAAAAAATCCATCTATTATCTTGGAAAATAGGAAAAATATGTTTATTAAAAGCAGAAGAATATTTGGGCAAACTCAGTTTGTGATTTATGATGTTGCTATTTTCTATATCAGAAAACATTATTATTCTCATTTCTAAGCAATCCTCAGATCAGATAATATCATATTTTCCTCCAGATTCATAGCAGAATTTTGTCAGTAATAGCATATTTGATTATGTACTTTCATGTCCTTTGTAGATTTCCCATTAGATGGCAATGTTATCATATATATTTGGAGTTTGAATCTATGTGTATGCAATATTGTGAAAAATAATATATACATTATTTTCATAGTTCTAAAATAAGATTTATGGTGGAATGCTACCTTATAGTTTAAGGGTGATTGTGTGCTAGAGAATGTTTCTGTGTGAGTATACCTATACTGTGTTTAAAAGTCTTCATATGACAAGTTTATACATCTTTTACAAGGCCTCACATTCTTCTAGCTTTTTGAACTATAATTCACATGGTGAATTCGACCATGGAAATTTTTCATAAAATTTGTTCAGCTCATGGAGAGAGATATGTGCTATAGAAAAGGGAATTCTAGTTTATGGCATATTAGTCCACTCAGGGAGATAAAAAAATTCATTATAATTACTAAAAAACAAACTACCCAGAAAAATTTCAAAACAGAATAATCCTGGTAAAGAAGAAAATTTGACTGGAAATTAATGTTTGACTACTGTGTGACCTTTAGACAAACACTATTTTTCTATCTAAAAAAGCCCACCACTCAGAATTATGACTACTGACCCACACCTTGGTTACCTGCATCAGCAATACCAGCAACACCTGAAACTTCCCAGAAGTGCACGTTCTTGGGTGAAGCCCAGAACTTCTGATGCAGACATGCTATGGGTGAGACTTTGGAACCTGTGAGTTAAAACTCTTCAGATGATTCTCCGGCCCAACAAGGTTTGAAACCACTCTGCCTTAGATTTTCCACTTGAAATGAAGAATTAGACAACATTATTGACTGAAGTCACGTACATCAAAGTTAAATGTCTTTTTAATTATAAGTGAATGAGCAAGGGAGAAATGATGATGAATGGTGACGAATGAAATAAAATAAATACAGTTTTATCATCAAATTAGCTGTTAATTTTAATACTTTGAGGCATAAAAAGATAAAGCCTCAAATGAAATAAACTAAAAATGGTTTTATCATCAAATTAGAGTTATGTAATTTTAATACTTTGAGGCATAAAAAGATAAAGCATTCTTTCAATGAGGTGCTTTAATATCAAATGTATATATTTTAATTGTTAGAACTAATTTAATTACCTTCTGTAACCATGTGCTTTCATTATTTAATTAAACTTTGTTAGAGACAGGGTCTCAGTATGTTGCCCAGACTAAACCCAAACCCAAACTTCTCTGCTCAAGGGGTTCTCTTGTCTCAGCCTCCCAATTAGGTAGAAATAGAGGGAACCTCTACTGCCCCAGGTGTAACCTTTGTTATTTTTTAGATAACTGTGGGTTCACATGCAATTGTAAGAATTAACACAGAGATCCTTTACATCCTTTATCCTATTTCCGTCAAGGGTTGCAGTGCACAAAACTATAGCAGAAAAATCACAACCATGAAATTGACATTGATATAGCCAAGATACACAGCATACCATCACCACAAGGATCCCTCTTTCTTTTTATAGGTAGCATAACATGATAATGAAGCACTACAGTTTGTTTAACTCCAGTTAATAGTTTTTTTAATCAATTACCTACTGAAGCTGTGTTAAGTTTTCAGTTGGGGCAATTATGAATGAAGCTGCTAAACCATTCATGCACAAGTTTTTGTATGGACATGAGTTTTGCTTTCTCAGGGATAGATGCCCAGTAATGTAATTGCTAGGTCATTTAAGAAGTCCAATTTCAATTTTTTAAAGCAATTACTAAATGATCTTGCAAAGTAGCTATTTTGCATTCCACCAGCAATGAATATGATCTGATTTCTCTGGATTCTTGCCAATGTTGTCACTATCTTTTAATTTTTTATTATGTTTTTTTACAGTTTTAACTCTTGGTGTTCCTTCTCTTTAAAAATATTAAGAGTGTACAAATGATTTTGTTACATGAATGCACTGTATAACACTGAAGTTAGGGCTTTCAGTGTGGCCTCTCACAAGCCTGTGTTCACTCTGTCCAACAGGTAGGTTTTATCCTCACTTGCTTCCACCTTTCCTTCTTCATATTTTCTGATGTTATTTATTTCTCTTTGTGCCTGTGTGTGTCCACTGTTTAGCTCCCACATAGTGAGAATATATGCTGTTTGTTTTTCCATTCCAGAGGTACTTCACTTAGGATGATGGTCTCCAGTTGTATACAAGTAGCTGCAAAAGACATTGTTTCCTTCCTTTTTTTATGGCTGAGTAGTACTTCATGCTATATATGCCACATTTTCTTTATCCAAGCAAGAATTGGTAGGCACTTTTAATTCTGTTTCTTTGTGATTGTGGCTTTTCCCATAATTAACATTCAGTGCAAATGTTTTGGTGCAAAATGATTCCTTTTTCCGTGGGTAGATACCCAGTAGTGGGGTTGCTGAATCAAATGATAGATCTACTTTTAGCCCTTTGATGAATATCCATACTAATTCCTTTGATGAATATGCATAAATAATGTATGCATATACATTCTGATAGGGGTAAGGTGTTATCTCTAGATATAAACCTAGGCAAAGAATTTAAGACTAAAATCACAAAGGCAAATATAGCAACAACAAAAATAAATAAATAGCACTTAATTTAAATAAAAGGCTCTGGATTACAAAGGAATAATCAGTAGTAAATAGTCAACCTCCAGAAGGAGAGCAACATTTCCAAACTACACATCCAATAAAGGACTAATATCCAGAATCTACAAAGAACTCAAACAAATCAGCTACAAAAAATGAACAACCCCATAAGGAAGTATGCAAAAGATATAAAGTATTTTTTCAGATGAAGATAGACAAATACATGAAAAATGTTTAACATTCTTATTCATCAGGGAAATACAAATATATTTTTATTATAGCTTTTAATTTTGGACATTTTTATAGATACACAGTAGTATTTAATTATGGTTTGTGTCTTCATAATGGCTACAGAATGGTGTTTATTTTTTCACATCTTGATTTGCTTCCTGGATATCTCCTTTAGTGAAATGTCTTTATATAAGTTTTACCCATGTTCTTATAGATTGTTGGATTTTTATTATCAAGTTTTAAGAATTCTATATAGATACTACTTAATAGTTTCTTGTTTAATAGGTAGATTATAAATATTTTCTTTCACTCTGTTATTTAAATTTTAATTCTATTATCAAGGTGCTATGCACAAAGTATTTAATTTTAAAAAAGCTCAATTTATCAATTTTTTTCATTTATGGATTGTGCTTTTGATATCAAGTCTAAGAAGTCTTCTCTAGCCCCAGATTTTGAAGATCTCTGGGTGTAAGTTTTGTGTTTTTTTGTTTTTTTTTTTAATTCATTTTCCATTTTGAATTAATTTTTGTATAAGATGTGAGACTTAAGTTGAACTATTTATTTATTTATGCCTGTGGGTGTCAATTACTCTGGCACTATGTGGTCAAAAGGCTATTCTGTACTGAATTGGTTTTGAGCACTTACAATTGTATTTTTATAAACAACATTAAAAGGGGAGTGGTAATTATAACAAGGGCATATGAAACAAACAAAAAAAAAGTCAGGAAGTAATTAGAAAAAGATAAAGCAAAACAGGTTAGGCCCAAGACATTTGTGGCATATTTCATACTAACTTATGTCTTTTGTGATTGTTAAATAGGAGGAAAAAATGTAAAGAAATACCTTTGAGCTTCTGGCAGACTAGACCCAGTTCCTTTGTGCCTACAAGTGGTGATCAGGGAGAAAAGACTCCAGAAACCTCTGGCTAGTGGGCCCTGCTCAGAAACATGGCTTAGGGGGCATAGGGATGCAGCAGGAGTCTCCTGGAGCCTAAGAAGAGGTCAGAAGCTGTGGAGAACTGGCACAGAGGACAAGTACTTCTGTGGAAGCGGAGGCTGGCCAGTTCAGTTGTTTTTTTTCAGACAGAGGTGGCCTGCACTGTAGGCTGTTTTTTTTTTTTTTTTTTTTTAACCTAGGCACTTGGTAGAGTTACCTTGGGAGAGCTTTGGCGAGCGAGTGATTGATTCTGAACAACACCCAGGGGCTAGGACTGAGGCACCAGATGGAACAGAGCTCTCATTCATTGTTCACTGGGCACAGCCATTGTTGTGGAGCTGCCTTGCATGATCAGCCTGCAGGGTCCTAGTGTGAGGCCACTTCTAGCATGCCTGATAAGCTGGGGAGATTTAAGCAATCCATGCTTTCCTGGGAAAGCCAATGCATGGCCAAGGGACACTTTGGAAAGGGTGAGGCATGTCTATTAAGCACGCTGACAAGAGCTTCAGGCTCTGAACCCTACAGGCATTGAGGGCAAAGAAATGAGGAAGATGGGACCAGGTGTCCTCATCAAGACAGAGGTGTCCAGCCTCCATTTTATACAGCTGTATCAGCATCCTGATTAGCATCTCATACTCCAGAATATCACATGTTGTCTAGGCAATGTATGGTGATATATATATATATATATATTCCTTTTTCTAAAAAATAAATTTCCAACTCCCCCCCTCCCAGATTGTTCTTTTCCTTTCTTTCTATTCTATAATTGTAATTTTTCATTGTTACCTTCTTCAATAGTAAAGGCTTCATTTTTTGCCAGTTTTTCTGCCCCTGTTGGTCTTTTTTAACCCTCCAATTTTATTTCTTAATGTTTCTTCTTTGTTTGTTTGTTTTATTTTGTTTCATAGTATTTTTATTTTTCTATTTTTACTTTCTTCCATAACATGGGCTCCATTTTTGCTATGGTTTTCCTACCTCTTTTATTCTTTCTTTCCCTTCCATTTCTCTCCTATCTCTCACTTTTTAAAAGACTTTTCTACTTTTCTTACTTTTCCCACATACATTTCTCAAATAACAACTTAGATATACCCCCCTTTTATAACATCATATATGATTTTATTTTCAATTCTCTTTATATAATTTTATTATTATTATTATTTTCTCTAAGCTGTTTTAGTCTTTGTCATTGTGTTTTCATTTATGAGACAGAGTCTCACTCTGAGGCCTGGGCTGGCGTGCAATAGCATAGGCCTGGCTCAACAAGAGCTTGATTCTTTGGTATAGGTGGTCCTTCTAGCTTTGGGCATTGGAAGCATATTAGTGGCAAACTGCTACTTTTGTTTTTGTTTTCTATTTGGTGGAGGTGGGTTCTTTTTTCTGCTCAGGCTGCTAAGGATCTCCTGACCTCAAGGGACCCACCTAACCCAGCTCCCTAGAGGCAGAGAATTGTGGGTATGGGTCATATCTCCATGCTGTACATGATGATTACCCCTGTATCTCAATTTCTGTTCCTCTCTTCATTTTTTTAATATTTCCTTTTATCCCCTATTTCCAATTTCTTTTCTCTTTTTCTATCTTTTCTCCCTTCTTGCACACCACTTCCTTTTGCACATATACTAAAAGGATACTTCAACACCTAAGTTCAGAGACAAAGTAACTTACAGAGGAAGAAGTGAAAGAAAAAGGTAGAAAAAGAAAGCAAACAAATAGCAAACACTCGGGAAGAACCAAGACAAAAATCCTGGAATCATGAACAAAAAGAAGAGAGCAACCTCTCCTCCCAAGGGATCATGAGGTAGATACTGCAGAGGATTACACCTATAAAGAAATGTTAGAAATGAAATAAAGGGAATCTAAAATATGGATGATAAAGACAATAAAGGAAATTACTGAGAAAGTGGAAAATAACCAAAAGAAAATCCAAAAGCAGAACCAAATAAAGGATGAAAGATATGATGGATATAAAAAGGATATAGCAGAGCTTAAGAAAAAGAAACAGTCAATCAGGGAACTTAAAGATGCAGTAGAAGATATCAATAATAGATCAGACTATGGAAAAGAAAGAATCTCTGAGCTAGAAGATAAAGCTTTTGAGCTAACACAGGCACTTAAAGAGACAAAAAAGAAGAGAGAGAAAGCAGAATGTTCACTGAGGGACTTCATGAAGCATTCAAACATAAGAAATATAGGTATTACAGAAGGGAAAGACGAATGGCTCAGAGAAATGAAAACCCTCCTAAAGGATATCATAAATAAAAATTTCTGAATTATCGCCAAAGATTCTGACACACTCCTTTCAGAGGGATATCAAAGCCCAGATTATCTCAACTCAAACCCCAGGTATCCCTAAGACACATTGTCATGAACCTATCCAAAGTCAAGATAAAAGAAAAAATTCTGCAAACAGCTAGGAGTAAGCACTAATTGGCCTACAGTGACAAATCCATCAGAGTGACAGCAGACTCTTCAAATGAAACTTTTCAAGCCAGAAGAGAATGGTCAATTACCTTTAGCCTACTTAAACAACAAAATTTTCAGTCCCAAATACTATATATTGCTAAGCTGAACTTTAAAATTGGTGAAGGAATCAAATCTTTTGCTGATATACACAGTGAGGAAGTTTGCCACAATAAGACTAGATTTGCAAGAAATACTTAGACCTTTTCATTATACTGACCATTACAGGGAACCACCAGAAAACTAAACATGCAGAAACTAAAGGACAAAACTTAGCTTCCACAGTGGCAATAGATAAAAGTAGGCAATGGACTTTCACAATATAAGATGATTAAAACTCCACCACACTTATGAATTTTCTCAATAAATGTTAATGGCTTGAATTATCCACTGAAAAGAAACAGGCTGGCCGATTGTACAAATAAATACAAATCATCCATATGCTACCCACAGGAAATACACCTAGCCTCAAAGGACAAAGCAAGACCCAGGATGGAGAGATAGAAAACAATATTTTAGACAAATGGAAATCAGAAAAAAGGAAGGATCACAATCTTATTTTCAGATACAAGTGGACTGAAAGCAGCTAAAGTCAAAAAAAGACAAAGGTGAACACTTTATATTGGTCAAGGGGACAACACACCAAGAGGACATTTCAATTCTAAATATTTATGCACCCAACTTAAATGCTCCAGATTTATGAAACAAACCTTAATTGGTTTGCTTGTTTAATTAATGTCCTACAACACCATAATAGTAGGCGACTTTAACATTGCTCTTAGAGATATGGATAGATCCTCTTAAACAGGCACTAAATAAAGATACAAGGGACATAAACATGACCCTAGAACAACTGTGCTTAATAGACATATGCAGACACCACAACAGAGCTAAGGGATATAAGTTCTTCTCATCAGCCATGTAACATTCTGTAAAATAGATCATATCCTAGGACACAAATGAAACATCAAATATCAAAAGAATTGAAATTATATGTTATATCTTGTCAGACCATAAGGTAATAAATGTGGAACTCAACTCCAACAAAAATTGTTATTGCCACACAAAAGCATGGAAATTAAATAACCTTATGCTGATTGAAAGTCAGGTCAAGGAAGAGATAAAAAAGGAAATCATTAAATTCCTTAAACACAACAACAACCAAAATCTGTGGGACACTGCAAAAGCAATCCTAAGGGGGGAAGAGCAATCCAATCCTAAATCTAGCAGAAGAAAATAAATAACCAAAATTAAATCAGAAATAAATGAAATTGAAAACAAAAGACTAATTCAGAAAATTAATGAAACAAAACTTGGTTCTTCAAAATGATAAATAAAATTGGCCAGGCATGATGGTTCATGCCTGTAATTTTGTAGGCAAAGGAGGGTCAAATGTCTGAGCTCATGAGTTTGAGACCAGCCTGAGTCAGAGTGAGACTCCTGTCTCTAAAAATACCCAGGTGGTGTGGCAGGTGCCTGTCATCCAGCTACTTTGGATGCTGAGGCAAGAGAGCTTGAGGTTGTTGTGAGCTATGATGCACAACACTCTACCCAGGGTGACAGTGAGACTTTGTCTCAAAAAAAAAAAAAAGATAAATATAATTGATAAACCATTGGCCAGATTAACCAGAACTAGTAAAGTAAAATTTTAATGACCTCAACCAGAAACAAAAAGGGGAAATAATAACTGATGCCACAGAGATATAAGAGATAATTTCTGACTACTACCAAAAACTCTATGCCTAGAAATTTAATAATGAAGAGGAAATGGACCAATACCTAGAATTACACAACCTCCTTAGACCTAAGCAGGGAGAATCAGATCTCTTCAACAGACCAATATCAAGCACTGAGATGGCAGAAAAAATAAAAAGATCCCAGCAACAACAACAAAAAATCTTGAAACAAGATGGCTTCACATCAAAATTCTATCATACCTTCAAAGATGGACTTGTATCTATGCTGCAGAACCTATTCCAAAACATTGAGAAGGAAGGAACCTTCTATGAAGCAAACGTCACCTTAATTACAAATCCAGAAAGGACTCAACTAAATAGGAGAACAGAGCAATTTCAATAATGAATATTGATTAGCTAACGAAATCTTAGCTAATAGATTACAGCCACACATTGAAAAAAATTATTCATCATATCAAGTAGGCTTCATCCAAGGGAATCAAGGCTGGTTTACCATAAGCAAGTCCATAAATGTAATTCACCACATAAATGGAAGCAAAAACAAAGACCATATAATCCTCTCAATAGATGTAGAAAACAGATTTGACAAAATTCAGCATCCTATTTTAATAAGAACATTTAAGAAAATAGGCAAAGGCAACATATTTCTTAAGATGCTTGAAGCCATCTACGACAACCCCCCAGCTAATATACTGTATGGAGTAAAACTGAAAGCTTTTCCACTTAGAACTGGAACCAGACAAGGATGTTTACTATTGCCACTATTATTCAACAGTGCTCTGGAAGTTCTAGCCAATGTGATCATCAAGAGAAGGATATAAAGGGCATCCTACTGGAGGCAGAGAAGGTCAAACTCTTGCTCTTTCCTGATGATGTGATATTATACCTAGAAAACCCCAGAGATTCAACCACAAAACCCCTGGAAGTGATTAGGGAATACAATAGTATCTCAGGTGATAAAATCCATGCCTACAAATCAGTAGCGTTTGTGTACACCAATAACAACCAAGTTGAGAACCATATCAGGGATACAATTCCCATCATAGTATCTTAAATTTAGGAATATACTTAACAAAAGAGGTGAAGGATCTTTACAGAGAGAATTATGAAACTCTAAAAACAGAAATAACAGAGAACATTAACAAATGCAAGAACTCTTGGCTGGGAAGAATCAACATTGTTAAAATATCTATTCTACCCAAAGCAATGTACAGCTTCAATGCAATTGCCGTTAAAATAGCTACATCATACTTTGAAAAACTGGAAAAAATAGTAATTCATTTTGTATGGAACCAGAAAAAAAACTATAGCCAAAGCTATTCTTAGTCATAAAAAACAAAGCTGGAGACATCACCCTACCATATTTTAGATTATATTATAATTCTGTAGTAATCAAACAGCATGGTATTGGCATAACAGTAGAAAACAGATATATGGAACCAAGTAGAAAACCAAGAGATTAAACCAGTCTCTACTTGCCATGTGACCTTTGATAAGCCAAACAAAAGCATACAGTCAGGGAAATAATCCCTATTCAACAAATGATGCTAGAAGGATTAGATAACCACATGTAAAAGACTGAAAATGGACCCACACCTTTCACCACTTGCAAAAAGTTGACTCGAGATGGATTAAAGATATAAATCTAAGACATGAAATGATAAATATCTTAGAGGAAAGTGTGAAAAACTCTTGATGATGTCGGACTGGGGAAAGATTTTATTAAAAAGACTTCAGCAGCCATGGCTGTAACAACAGAAATAAACAAATAGGACTTTAATAAGCTAAAAAGCTAGTGCATAGCTAAGGAAACAAGAAAAAGGCAACTTTCAGAATGGGAAAATATATTTTCAGCGTATAAATCTTGCAAAGGGTTGACAACCAGAATCTACAGAGATCTCAAATCAATCAACAACAAAAAAGAGCAAACAATCCCATCTACCATTGAGCAAGAGATATGTATAGAACCTTCTCTGATGAAAACAGACAAACAGCTAACTAACATTTGAAAAAATGTTCATCATCCCTGATCATCAGAGAAATGCAAATTAAAATCACCCTGAGATATCACCTAATCCCATTGAGAATAGCCCACATCACAAAGTACCAAAGTTACAGATGCTGGCTCAGCTGTGGAGAGAAGAGAACACTTTTACACTGTTGGTGGGACTGCAAACAAATTCAACCCTTTTGGAAGAAAGTATGGAAAGTCTTCAAAGAACTCAAATTAGACCTCACATTTGATCCTGCAATCACATTATTAAGCACCTACCCAGAAGAAAAAGAAATAATTTTATCATAAGGACATTTGCACTAGACTGTTTATTGCAGCTCAATTTATAATTGCCAAAATATAGAAACAACTTAAATGTCCACTAACCCAGAAATTGATTAAAAAGCTGTGATATATGTATACTATAGAATACTATTCAGCCATTAAAAAAGATGGAGACTTTACATCTTTTGTATTAACCTGGATAGAATAGGAACACATTCTTCTTAACAAAGTGTCACAAGAATGGGGAAGCAAGAATCCAATGTACTCAATTCTAATATAAACTCAGTAGACAATTTTATACACACCCACATAAGAGAAAAGCTCATATCAATTCAAGGTGAGGACAGGGGAATAAAGAAGCAGGGACAGGGGAGGTGAAAGGGGTTTAGGGGTGCTCCCATTTAATGGGCACAATGTTAGGGTATATAGCACACCTCTGGGAGTGTGACACAATTATAAGAGGGACTTTACCTAACAAAGGCAAACATTATAACCTAATTCTTTGTATCTTCGATTAACCTGAAACAATAATAAAAAAAGGAAACACCTTTGAGTGGTGATTAATCTGTATGAATTAATTATACAAGAAAGTAGTGAAAGAAAATATACAGTGCTGTGTAACTTTAGAACTTGTTTAAAAATATGCCTTCAGGGGCGGTGCCTGTGACTCAAAGGAGTAGGGTGCTGGCCCCATGTACCAGAGGTGGCAGGTTCAAACCCAGCCCTGGCCAAAAACTGCAAAAAAAAAAAAAAAAAAAAAATTGCAAATTGCCTTCAGGAAGCCCTCGGGAATTCTGGTGAATATGGGTAAGCATCTTCCTCATTTACTCCCTAGTAAATTTCCTCTAAGTGGGAGCACCAGGCAATGTTTTGAGATGTGAGATGAAAGTGTCACATCTTCTATTTTTCTTAAATTATCTGTAGGTATAAAAAACTCTAAAATATAAGTTTAAAGAACAGTGATTCAAGTAATATAATCTAGGTTTAGAAATAAAATATTACTTCATTTTGAAATCGCCCCTTTTCCTTATCTGGTCCATCATGTCCTTGTCTATCAGATGAAAAGCCACTCTACCAAATTTTGTGTTTATGATTCCCTTGTCTTTCACCATAACTTTATATGTGTTTATTCCTATACTTCATATAGTTAGTTTTATATGTATACAATTGAATTATTGTTCCTGTTTTCGTCTATGACTTGTGTTTCTCTATCATAACTACATTTTAAAGATTTGTTCATGTTGGTGTATTGCATTCGTTTTCAATATTGTATCATTCTGTAGACTATTAATATAGGTGGAAATTTTAATTCCTTCTTAATTTAAAAGATAATAATGTTCTTCTTTAGTATCTGCTAATGTGAAGCAATTGATTTTTTTTTTTTTTTTAATTTTTGGGGATTCATTGAGGGTACAAAGAAAAAGTCCCTCTTACAATTGTGCCCCGCCCCTAAGGATGTGCAATTTGCATGGTGTATTGCCATTGATATTCTTGACAGGTCTCCTGGTGCATATAAATAGAAAGAATTTCTCTAGGATATGTTCTCAGATGTGGAATTTTGAAGTGTTTTGCATATCTTCAAATTTATTATATAATCCCAAATTGTTTTCTGGGCTTGTTGTACCATCTTAAAGTATCACAAGCTATTTGCTATCCTCTGCTTGTTCCAATCTTTTTCAATAGAGTAGTCGACATTTTCAGATTTTAAAATTCCGCTATATGTGTGATATGACTTCTTATTGTGGCTTTATTTTTCATTCCTATGATTTCTAATTGTACTGAACTTTAAATAATTTACCAGTTATTATTCCCTATGTACTTTTTCTGCAAGACTTTCACCTATTTTAAAATGGGTCTGGATTGCTTATCGTCTTATTTATTTATTTATTTATGTATTTAAGACAGACTCTCACTTTGTCACCCTCAGTAGAGTGCTATGTCCCCATAGTTTATAGCAACCTCCAACTCTTGGGCTCAAGCGATTCTCTTGCCTCAACCACTCCGGTAGCTGGGACTACAGTCTCCCACCACAATGCCCTAGCTATTATTTTTTTAAGAGTAGGGGTCTCACTCTTGCTTAGGCTGGTCTCGAACCTGTGAGCTCAGGCAATCCACCCACCTCAGTCTCCCAAAGTTCTGGGATTATAGGTCTGAGCCATCGTGCCTGGCACCTTTATTGTTTTATTGTTCAGTTATAGACATTGTTTATAATGTATATTATATATGATACACAACTCTTTATAGCTCTCATATAAATGAAAACATGTTTTCTTGATTTTTGTGAATCATATCTTATTTTTCATTTACTTTTTTCTGTCTTTCTGTAATTATAATGCCTTAATTTTAACATAATTACCTATATTGCTTTTGGTTTTATACCTTTTTAAAGTAATTCTCCTTATCCTTAATTTCTTAAAGACATATTTCTCTATTGTCTTTTCATATCTTTACAATTTCCTTATTCACATATAACTTGGTCATCAAGAAGGTATTTATTTTTGTCTCTCATGTGAGGTAATGGGTCAGCTTTATTTTTTTCCTATATGGACAAATGATTGTTCTAACAGCAGTTATTAAAGAACCTATTCATTGTGCAGTAAGTTGTAAAATCAGCTCTGCTTTAATCAAGTTTCCAAATATATATATATTCAAATATCTATTACTGATCTTTATTTTGTGTTCATGACTATATTCTCTTGCCTTGGGCCAATACTATAGTAGATTAAAGGTTTAGCTGCATAATAATAATATCTGCTAAACTGGGTTCATTTATACATATGTATCATTTTTTTTTTTTTCTTGAGTGTCTCAGTTATACTTGGTTCCTTTGTTTTCTATGTAAATTTATAGATCCAATTAGTGAAGTACTATAAAAGTCTGTTGCTTTTCTTAAGTGCATTGAATTAATAATCAATTAAGAAAAAAATGTTTTCTTTAAATACTGAGTTTTTCGATCTATGAACATAATTAGTATATTAATATGAGTTTTCTCTGAGTCTTCTTAAATGTACTTGTATAAAGCTTTATAATATTAAAAATATCTTGGAAGTCATTTTTTAGATTTCTTACTACATATTTTAAATTTTCAATGCCAGTGAAAATAGCTTAAATTTTTAAAAAATTACTTTTGTCTGGTGTTTAGAAATAAACTTGTTTAAAATTAAAACTTAGACATAAATGGTCACACATAAATGTGCAGTTCAATGATTTTAACAATTAAATTTTATATGTTGATTGTTTGAATCTAGCAAACTTGTTAAATTATTTTAAGTTCTTGTGGTGATATATACATTTTTTTTGAGTTTTATATATAGAGAATCATCTACTGATGGTAATGACAATTTTATTTCTATGTTTTTTAATGTGTTGAGACATGTTCTGAGGCCTAAGCTTTGACCAATGTTGGAGAATCTTTCATGTCATGATGAGAAGAATGTTTATTTAGTACTTTTGGTAAAATGTTCTTTAAATGTTTATTACCTTTATTTATCTTCAAGTCTTTCTTAAGCCTAGCATTTGTTCATTTTCTGCTTGGATGATATTTCCATATCTTTTTTTTTTTTTTTTTTGCAGTTTTTTTTTGCCGGGGCTGGGTTTGAACCCGCCACCTCCAGCATATGGGGCCAGCGCCCTACTCCTTTGAGCCACAGGCACTGCCCAATATTTCCATATCTTTCAGAAGGGTGTAGAAGTCTCTGGCAATTATGATACTACCAAGGATATGATAATATGATAAACATCTCTTTGCTTTTATCTATTAAAATTTGTATTATATATTTGGGTGCTCTTATGTTAGGTACATAAATATTTAGGATTGCTATGTCTTCTTGTTGAATTGATCCTTATATTGTTATATAATGACAATCTTTCTCTTTACTATTATTGATTTGAAGTCAATTTTATCTGATAGGAGAAAAGCTGGATCTTTTTTTGGTTTCTGTTTGCGTAGAACATTTTTTCCATCCCTTCATTTTGATTCTTCATGAGTCTTTGTGGTTTAGATGTGCTTCCTGGAGACATCAGATACATAGGTTGTATTTTTTCATCTATTCAGCCAGGCTATGTCTCTTGATTGAGGCATTCAGATCATTCACATTGATAGACAGCATTGATATGTGGGATGCTGGGTTGTGTCAGCATGCTTCAGCCTCCACAAAGGCTTACAAAGTAGCTATTTCAGCTGGAGTCAATAGTCCACTCCAAGGCTTCTGGGGAAAGCCATCGCAGAAGGGCTGAAGTGGCCCATCAAGCCAGAAATTCTGCTTGTGGGAGCAGAGCTATTTGAGATTTTAAATCTGTCTGTCAAGAGTGGGTTTTGCTCTTCTCCCCCCTCTTTTGTTTCCCTCTGGTATCTTCCAGCAGGCAGGAGCTCAAACTAGCTAGGCTCTCCCAAAATGGCAAGGTAGGATGTGAGATTCATTGTCTAGGATCCCACTCTAAGTTAAGAGTGAAGATTTCCTGTGTGTGTGTGTGTGTGTGTGGGGGGGGGGTGCTCCACAAGTTCTCCAAGTGAGACCCATATTACACTCTTTTCAGTTTTGCCCATGTGAGCACCTTTGCCTCCCATAGTTAAGTCAGAAATCTCCCCCTCACACTCTGAAGCAACACTATGTATTCCTGGAAATACAGAAACTGACCTACAGGTCTGTCTGTTCCTGGGTTCCCAAAGGTGATCAATGCCCGGCTCTGCTAGGGTGAAGCATGTTGGTCCCAACTTGCCTATAGGGTGCTCAAGCAGGTTTGATATCCTTCTGATTCACAGAGTGGAATACACTGATGGAGCAGCTGGCAAACAGCACAGGGGTGAGCAGGGAGCTCACAACCTGAGTGTGCCTTTGTGTTCTGAGGGTCTTTAAGAGAAAAGGTTTAAGCCCCTCTCCCTGTGGAAGTCTCAATGTGGTGGATAAACCAACTGAGGGGTATACAGCCACCCTTGAGAGCCTCAGTTCAATTGCTTTCTCAGCACCCATGGGAGAGGGAGGGGAAAAGTAGGGAAAGGATCTGAATGAAGAAGAGGTGACACTCTGGTCAGTTTTGCCTCCAAAAAGCAGCCCATCAAAAATGTCCAGACTCGGGGGTCACACAGATCCCCCAGGTTCCCCTGGTTCCTCGTGGCTCTCACTGTCTGGGCAAGAGTTGAGAAATGTTTGTGTGGGAATGAGAAAGACAAATACTGAGGGGCTAAAGTCCCCAGAGAAGGAAAACAGTGCACAGTGGATGGAGACGCAGTATAGCACATGTCGTGGCTAGGGTCTGTGGTGACTGGAAGCAACCCTAACGGGGATAGCAGCCTAGTACTTTTTTCTCAAGAAGATCTTAATTCACTGGCAGAATCCAGCTTTTGGGTTCATGAGGGTGGAAAGGCTCTCTAGCAGTTCAGGAGCCTCCTAACCACCAGAGATGTGAGAAAGAAGGAAATAAACCACTCCACATACCTTTTTTTGCTAGACTTGAAGCCTCTTGGGGATTGATCTCTGTCCATGATTTTCTTCTTTCTTGTTCTGTTCCATAACATCTCTCTGTGGAATCTCCATTACATTCTGGAATTTTTCCTTCAGAATTACACCCTATCTTTGTTTTATTTCTTTTTCATTTCAAACTTTTCCTTCCTTCTGAGGGTGGCTGGTATTTCTGGCAAGCTATGTTGTCTCCCTCAGCCATTTTCCCTCATCTGTATTATTATCCTTGAATCCATTCCACTGTTTTCCTAAATTTTAATAATTCAACCAGTATGTATTTGTAGGGATCCTGCTTTGTGTCAGTCCTTGGTATACAGTGGTTGTTGAGATAGATAAGAAAGCCCCTTTCTGGGGGTTGCTTACAACATTGTGATTCTGGATGTTGTGTCCAAGGTCCTTAGTTTGAAATATGGATGTGAAAACTGAGCTCAAATTTTCCCTCATGGGACTTGCTCAGTATATAGTGTGTTCTTAGCTCAAGCTTCTTCCATAAATATATTTTCTCTTGAAAATATTTCCCAACAGATGTTGAGATTCCTGTTTTCCTTATCTGATGCATAGCTAACCAAGGTTCCCTCTAACATCCCCAAGGGAAGAGCAAGTACAGCAAGGTTGGCTGGATGGCTTACAAAAGTAACAGAGCTGATATAAATTTATCACTTAAAGTCACTTGTCTGTAACATGAGCTTAATAAATATTTGTTGATTTTATAGTGAATATGAGCTTGCTGTTTAATCTTTCAATTTTTCCCAAAATATTAGTTAACTTTTCACCTTATGTTTATTGATGATGCATTAAAATTCTCTCAACATAATAGGTTTGAACACTGCATTAAGCATTTGAGACAGTTCTAGTCAACTCACCCAATTGAATTACTGGCTTTAAAATACATTCTATGGTAACAATGTTTTGTGATAATTTTACCAATAGCATTACTTTTACTTAGCTAGAAAGAGTAAGCAATTATCCCACATACTAAAAAAAGAATAAACAATCAGGAACCGACTCCAACAAAGATTTCAGAGTTTCTGCCTTTCCTTGCTTCAGAGAATTCTTAACAACAACAAAAAAAAAAAACCCACAACAAAATTGCAATTTGCTCAGCAATTGCACCAGAGCTCTGTAGGAGAGCTCTGGCATTGTCCACCTTGTCTGCATCCACAAGCTGACGGGAAAGATCAGTGACAGGTTTGCAAATTGCAAACTGGCCAGTCTCTGTGCCATGATGCTCACCTTTTTTTTTTCAATGCTGGGTTGCAACTGTTTTTCTATGCGTTTTCTGAATAAGTATGCCAACCCAAAGTGCTGAGGCTCCACAATTTGATTCCCTGAAGTGAGCACATTTTCAGTGTTTTCTATTAGAACATACATGTTATTGTTCTTTATCTGTGCCAAAGCACCATTACTGATTCCTGAATTGGCTGAAAAGGATGAGGCATATACTGCTGTCATGGAAAGGTATGTCTTAAACAGAGACATCATGTCTGCTAAAACACTGCCTGAACATTTGACTGCAATGGTATAAAATTAAACCCCCTGAAAGCTTTGAATTGTATGTAAAGCAGCTAAAAGAATAGAAGGAAAACTCTTTGTGAAATAAGTAGGCACTATTTTGTTTTGTGTGTACTGTGATCTTTTGTCTATATGTTATTTTTAAATGTATTCTAGGGGGGAAATAAATAAATACAAAAATTTAAAAAGAACAAACAAAAGTCAGCAGGGCTATGGGCAGGACATGATACGCTGATTTTTTTTCTCAATTAATTTCTGCCAAGAATTTTTTTTTTTTTTTTTTTTTTTTTTTGAGACAGAGTCTCACCATGTCACCTTTGGTAGAGTGCCATAGAGTCACAGCTCACAGCAACCTCAAACTCTTGGGTGTATGCAATTCTCCTGCCTCAGCCTCCTAGGGAGCTGGGACCACAGATGCCTGCCACAATGTCCTGCTATTTGTTGTTGTTGTTGTTTTTGTTGTTGTTGCGGTTGTCATTGTTGTTTTAGCTGGCCCAGGCCAGATTTGAACTCACCAGCCTCAGTGTATGTGGCTGGTACCCTACCCCCTGAGCCACGGGTGCCACCTGCTTACTGAGAAACCTTTATCTTTCCTGACTGTTACAGACTCTCAACTTACTGCCCACTCCCTGGTTCACAACAGTTTTTTTTTTGCTTGCTCAAACTTCCCCTTGAGCTCCATTTAGCAGCCACTACAGACAGACCAATTGTGCTGTCACAGGCTAGGCTTGCCACTACACAGATGTCCCAATTAATGTTCTTTTCTATTAACCCTATTTCTAAATGTCTTCATTAAAATTTTTTTAAAAATATAGCAACATATAATATATATTCTATATAAAATATATAATATAGTATAGCATGTAAAGTATCATATACTCTTTTTTATCACCATTATCAGCCTCCCCAGCTCATAATAGTCTCCTGTAATATAGGGCCACTTCAACCATGAACCTCACTTTTATCCACCAACACAAGTAACTTCTCTCCAGAGCCCTCTGTTCTTCTTATGTACTCTAAATTTTTATAATCTATTAACATGTTGTTTTTACCTCTTTTAAACGATAGCCCTTTTCTTCATGCCTGGATTAGAGTATAAGAAATTAATTTCCTGGGAAAAAACCAAAATTATGAATAATTTTTCCCATGCTCATATTGTTAATGCATAATCCATAAATCGATTACAGAGATTTTATTTGTTTTTCTCCTATTTATTTAGTGTTCCCTTCCTTATTCCAAAGAGAATATCAGTTGGTTTAGGAATTTAGATAGCTATTTTTCAATCTTGACTGGAATCCTAATCTTCGGGGATATCATTATTTTTCTGAAAAAGTCAAATCTGTGTTCCAAAGAACTGACAAGAAATAGGCCACATGTAACTCTATCTGTTACATGGATTATAAAAATGATTTTGCACATATGCACATATCCATTTCTTTATTTTACATATTAACAATATACCAAACAAATCTCATAGTAAAATGAAAGCAAACCTCTTTGAAAATGAACTTTTGTAATTCCCACAGAGACCAATTAGCTTTATTACACCAAGACATTCCTGATATTTATGTGAAAACATTGAAAGATGGCTTATCAGAGAGAATTACAACTCATTCCCTCTGGATTTAATTATAGAATGTAACTCAAAACACAAGTCAATGTGTGTGGAAGAGAAGCAAATCTCTTTAGACTTGATTGAAAATGGCCATACTACATTTTCCCTCTTCATATTTCACCTGGAAATATTTCATTAATATAGGAAGAAAGTACACTGTTTCTTGACAAAGTGGATTTTATATGGTACCTCGCTGACTATCATATTCAATAGTTTTATATATCAGAACTGTGTCTGACGACCCAGAATTGAAAGAAAACCACAAACAATGGCTGATTTTTATAATCAATTGCACATGTCTTTATCAACCACTGACACTTTTCTTTTTGACATGCCTTAACTTTCTTTGCCACTCATTTCTAAAATATATTTTCTTAACTCAGTTACTCATAAATGTTAGTACCATTTATGGCCTGAGGATCTTTAATATATTAAGATATGTTAATATCTAAAAACGCGATCACATGTGAAGAAGAGAATGGATTTCTTAAAATGAAACATTGATGAACAACTATACTCAGATACAATTTCTCACCTGTTAAGTGCATAACAGAATAAACAAAAGTATAAATACAAAAATTGGGGCAAAAATAATTTCATCCACAAGATTCTAAGATTTCATTTTCTTTCTTACTTTGTTGTTTGTTTTATAACTTTTAAAAGACAAATCGGACTAGAATTTACATGTAAAGGATGTCTTTTCTGTGTCTCATCCTGATCCCCAGGCTATCTGGGACATAATCCTCTCATGACAGACCACCAGACCACAGATCCAAGTCAAGTCTTCGCTTAAACCACCATGAGCTCCCATTAGCTAGAGTAAATCATGTGGCCAAAGTCAACATTGATACAAGAAAGAATTTTATTTTATTCCTAGTCAGGGGGAAAGGACAGTGAACATTTTCTGGAAAATAATTCAAATAATCATTTGTGTACTTTTATATTATATTCTCTTCCTTTACCTTTATCTTTATATTGTAAACTATAGTTTTGCTTTAGGACTTCTATTTCATTGGATTTATTTTTCAATCAAATTGGTTACTGCTCTATGATTTCAATTATAAACATTAGATTATTGGTATACATATGTGATAACTATTCAATGTTAGTAATCTAAAATGAATACCCTTTAATAAGTTTCTTTTTAAAAATTTTTGCTACTCTATTTTTCTTTCAAACATGAATGAATCTACTGCATTCATTTCAGCAATCACTTTTATGTGAGGCAACTTCCAATTTCAAAAAAATGTGCTTTGAACAGAGAGAGAGCTTTGACAATTTATACATGAGCTTACTAAAATTTATTTTAGAATTCTACTACTCTAACTTAATCTTGGATTGTGTCTTTGAGAATCTACACTTACAATCTATCATCTATCATCTGTCATCTATCTATTCTTATTCTCCTTGCACTATTTTTCAGCAAAGAATAACCAAGTATAATTGTTAAAGACATAGTTTCATCATACAGCTCTATCTACACGATATCCATTATATAATTTTATTTTTCTCTATTTTGAATGTTAAATAATATTCAAAATCTGAAGTATGCCTTTCTTAAATCCTGTACAAATCTTCTACCAAGGATGAAGCTTATAATCAACTAAATCAAAACTTGCAGTTCTTTGTTTTATAATTATTATTTTGCTTTTCGAAAGTAATAAAATATATTTTGAAGATGGGATTTCCAAATGAAGATGGCCTTTTGCTCCTGAAAATTTTGATTTATATTGTGTCACTTTTCTTTCCCTGCACATGGAGTGTCACATGTAAAGGTAAAAGATTTTGTTACACATCAAGTATTTTACAGATCATTAAAAAGTGCTATACTTTTAAATTTTCTGCCTTTAATTAGAAAAACGTCTAGAAAAACTGTTTCTTTCTTATTTATACCTGTCCTTAATTGATTAAGTAGTTATCAAATATTTGAATGGCTACCACTAAGGAGAAACATATGAAAGCCATAGCAATATTTATTAGAGCCACATTCTTTAGGAGAAAGTAAGAAGCAAATGTGATATTCAGGAATCTGGCAGTTTTTTTGTCTATTAGAACAGATACTTTCTAAACCTATTTGAGAGAGATTTTTGCTCTATAGCTTGGAGCTTATAATGCCTCTCACACCATGGTTCTAATGATACTGGAATTTCAGGTGCTTGGTCTTGGTGATTTGAAGAATAAATCCGCAGACCACAGATCGGTGGTAAAACAGAATTTATTTACAGAAAAGAATACGAAAACACTAAAGCTCCTGGGGAGAAAACCCAAGTCAGGGAGAAAAGCTCTCTTTGTCTCTCTCCCCGTCTTTCTCCATTTAGCGGTATTTAGCGGTATATATAGGTGCATGGGTTCCTTGGTCAGGAAATGAATGGACACAGTCCCTTCACTGGGGCACGGTGAAAGAATGTCCATTCATGGAATTCATGAAATTGAGGCCTAGGAAACTTACATGAAATTGACCTAGGCATAGGAAATGGGGGTTTTGTTTTCAGTCCTAAGTGTAAAGCAAAGTAGACACCAAGGCGCTAGTGTCTCCCCATCAGTTGTTCTGCTTCTTTGGCTATTGGAGCCTCTGGTGGGGGTGGGGGTTGCCTACCCTCCAGCCCTCTGGTTCCTCTGATGGCTGCCGCTGCACCAAAACGGCCAAGGAGGAGGCGGCAGGTCCTCCAGCTCAGCCTGGCTGAGCTAGCTGGGGCGCCACCACACTACCTGTCCTGTATCACTAATATCTTATTTAGTGCATCAAAACCACCCCCCCTACAAACACACACACACACACACACACAAAAAAAAAAAAAAAAAAAAACCAGAAAGGACATGGGCAATCTTTTCTGCTTCCAAACATGAGTAAAACTATGGTGTCAGGATGAAGTCACAAAGAAAGGTGTTAGGGCTACTGGCATTCTTCTTCAGTAGGTCTTTGGTCTTGGGATTTGAAGAATGACTCCCTCCCATGGACCACAAATCAGTGGTAAGACAGGATTTATTTTACAGAAAAGAATACAAAAAAAAAAAAAAAAAAAAAAAAAAAGGCACCGGAGCTTCTTGCAGATGGAAAAACTGAAGTCTGCAAAAAAATCTGCCCCTGGGTCTTTTGTCTAGGGGTATATAGATAGCACAACAAGTGAATGGATACAATAACCTTTTGTTCCCAGGTCTAGGAAATGTAGATGAAATTAACCAGTTATGGGAAATGGGGAGCTTCCTGTTCCTTTGTAAGTGCAATGAGAGGAAGACAGAGGCCAGGGTCAAGACATTAGACACTCCCTGAGCTGGCAACCTGGAGGTGTTCCCAGCAGTTGTCCAGCCCCTCTGGCCACTGGAGCCTCCTGCAGCAGACCCCTGCCTACCCTCCAACCTACTGGCCCCTCTGCCTGCTGCCACTGAACCAACCACCCCAGGGGAGAGAGGTCAGGTCCTCCCCTCAGCTGGGCCCTTAGATGGGGCACCACCTCCCCTGTATCATTAGGATGAAGCCGCTGAACGGAGACAGTGTTGATAATTATTGGGAAAAGAATGATCATGTGTTCCACTTAAAAATAGATTTGATAACAGAATATGAGGGTTTGGAAGAATATTATCTTTCATAACTGTAAAATCTATTTTGTCACAGCTTGCTCCTGTATTACTGTTTTGCTCTCTGTCTCTTCTTTGTTTCCACACACACACAAACATAGATAGTATTTGTCTCTTTTTCTCTGTGAAAGCTAAATGAAACAGACATAAGAGAGTCACTTACATGTTGAAGTTGACATTTACTATTTCTATTTCCTGAAACTCCTAATTTATGTAAATCCCCACTCCCCTGATCTTTCCCAATTCTGCTTAGAAATCACTTATTTTCATGCCACTTCCCACTTTTCTAATGAAATTGAATACTCAAAGCATTAGTTTAAATTCTGTGTTATTTCTGTGACATATGCATACTTTTATTGCTGGAAAGACTTGCTGAACTGCAAATTTCTGTGGGCCAATCAGTAAGTAGTAAGTGAACTGAAGGTACATGAGTGGACATTATTGTATACCATTGTCAACTTTACAAAAACTACATTTAGGCTATATTAATTTTATTAAAACTTGTTATTCTTGGGCAGTGCCTGTGGCTCAAAGAAGTAGGGCACCAACTCTATATGCTAGAGGTGGCGGGTTCAAATCCAGCCCTGGCCAAAAACTGCAAAAAACAAACAAACAAACAAACAAAAACTTATTCTTCCTTCAAAAGTAAATCGCACTTGGCTTAGTATAACTTTATAAATGTTTTAATTTTTTAAACTTTTTGATTCTTTTCTAGTAACACATTAAAACACAATAACCTTATAAAGCTGTGCAAAAATGTTTTCCTTAGATCCTTATTCTATATGCTTCTATTTTATTTTTAATTTTTAAATATTTTTTACTTCTTAAACTTTTTTGCTAAAAACCAAGATATGAGCACACACATCACACATTAGCTTAGGCCTCTGCAGTGCCAGGCTCCTCATTACCACTGTTTTCTACCTCCGCATCTTGTCCTGCTAAACGGTCTACAGGGGCAATAACACACATTGAAGCTCTCTTCTCCTATAATCACAATGTCTTCTTCTAGATGCCTATTGAAGGACTTGCCTTGAGAGTGTTTTACAGTTAACTTATTTTTATGAGTGAAAGGAAAGCACTCTAAATATTGGTAAAAAGTAGTAGTTAGTAAATGCATAAATCAGTATCATGGTCATTTATTATCATTATCAATTATGATATCTAATTTAAAGTGCTATACTTTATATGACTAGCAACATAGTACATTTCTTTAAAACTAGTGTCACCTCCATCCATGTAAACATGAAAGAGGTAAAGTCTCCATCTTTCTTTGAGCCTTCATAATATTCCATGGTGAAAATATACCACAATTTATTAATCCATTCGTGGATCCATGGGCACTTGGGCTTTTTCCATGA
>CAUYPK010111743.1:0-14078 GCA_963574355.1 Loris lydekkerianus | reverse complement strand
GTTGAATTCTTGAGATAACTTTTGGAATTCTAATTCGATCTTATTTTCTATCCAGATCCTGAATTCAATTTCTGACATCTCAGCTATTTGTTTGTGCATGGGGTCTTGTGCTGTTTCTGCCCCATTGATCCTTGGGGGAGTTGATCTCCTCTGATTATTGATATTGCCAGAGTTTTTCTGTTGATTTCACCTCATGATTGTTTTTCACCATTGCCTCTGGCCATCCTCAGAGCTGGGGAGGTGTCTCTCCAAGATTGGACCCCAGCAGGATCACTCTATTGTTGCTAGATCTTTGTAGGGAGTGACCCTGTGTAGTTCCTCTGGGGCTGCTCTAGCTAGGGAGTTCTGGTTGTGGAAGCAGTTCAGGTGTGTGACACGCCTGGATCCAGCAACAGGGCTGGGGTGGTGCACATGGTTCTGGGAGTGCCTGGCGCCCAGCGACTTTGGCACAGAGAACCCAAGGCTCCAGCAGTCTCTGGCCAGAGAAGGGCTCTGCACAGAGGCAAGGAGGGCTCCAGAGGGCACGCAGCTACCAGGGTCCCTGGGCAGATGAACGGACTAGTGTGGAGGCTTGGAGGACACAGGAGGGAGGATGCAGGGTTGCGTGGCTCCCGCAGTTCCTAGTCAGGGAATGCAGATGCCCGGTGAGTGTGGGTCACCAGTCGGGGGTCACTGCACAGCTCTTATGGAGGTCTAGGTGGCTCCAAGCCCAGGAGTGTGAAGTTGCTATAAGCTGTGACTTCATGGCACTCTACCCAGGGCAACAGCCCAAGGCTCCAGTGTGCCAAAACCGCCTGACTCTGCCCCTAAAGATTAAGGCTGTAAGGCAGTTCAGTCCCTACCTTTAGGCTGCTCAGTCACTAGGTTACTTTGTCCAGCCTGATCCTTGGGACCCTGAGGGCGGAGCTTGCCAGAGCAGTTCTTTCACAATGGCTTACTTTTCCCAGCTCAGTGGCTCATTCTGGGGCCCCAGACAAAGCCCAACGTTCTCCACACTCCTGCTCAAGCTCTCCCCAAGGCAGCTCAACTGAGTGCCAAGTCCAAGAACACCAAAACAGTTCACAGGTAAGGCCTTTCCAGTTTGCAGTCTCACTACTGCTTGTAATCACGGTTGTCAGCGTGATTAGGTTGATCGAACACACGCAGCCACTTGCCAGTTTTCCACTGTTTTTGTCCTCCTCCTGGGGTCCAGAAGTCCCTTGCTGGCTCCCTGTATCATCAAAGGGATGATCATAGCCAGAGATGCCTGGAGTCTTGCCTCCCCAGACTCACTGTATCCAGTTACAGGGAAGCTGTTACTTGGCCGCCATCTCTAACAAAATATTTAATTCAAAATATTCTTTATACCAAGAAATCATATTTTGGGGTAAAATTTTCTGATCTCCTTCAAAGGTGATTTACAGATTCAATGCAATTCCCATAAAAATATCAATGCCCCCCCCCCTTTTTTAAATTAGAACAAATAGATCAATGCTTTGTATGGAACCAGAAAAGACCCCATATAGCCAATGCAACCTTCTGTAATATGAACAAAGTGGCGGTATCACCAATGCTACAGTAACCAAAAAACACGATGGTACTGGCACAAAAAGAGAGACATAGACCTATGGATCAGAAAAGAAAGCCAGAGATGAAATCATCCTTATATTTTTATTTGATTTTTAACAAAGCAGGTAAAAACCTACACTGGGGAAAAGAATCCCTGTTCAATAAATGGTGCAAGAAAACTGGGTAGCCACAGATAAAAGACTGAAACAGGTTCCACACCTCTCACCACTCACTAAAATTAACTCTCGATGGATAAAAGACTTAAACCCAAGACAGGAAACTGTAAGAATCCTAGAAGAAGATGTTGGAAAAACTCTTATAGATATCAGCGTAGGCAAAGAATTCATGAAGAAGACCCCAAAAGCAGTATCAGTAACAACAAAAATAAATAAATAGGACTTGATCTACTTAAAAAGCTAAGGACACAATCAAAAGGGCAAATAGACAACTCACAGAATGGAAGAAAATATTTGAATGGTATACATCTGATAAAGGATTAACAATCAGGATTTACAAAGAACACAAGCAAATAAGCAAGAAACAACCAAACAACCCCATTAAAAAGCAGGCAAAACACATAAACAGACACATTTCAAATGAAGGTATAATAGCCAAGAAACTCATAAAAAATTGCTCGATGTCTTTATTACAAACAAATTAAAGTCACAACGAGACATCACCTAACTCCAATGAGAATGGCTCATATTAAAGAGCACCCAAACAACAGATGCCTGTGGGATGCTGAAAGAAAGGTACTTTTATACACTGTTAGTGGGACTGCAAGCTAGTACAACCTCTTTGGAAAAGCAGAACTTAAAGGGTTAGGCGCAGTGGCTCATTCCTGTAATCCTAGCACTCTGAGAGGCCAAGGCAGGTGGTGAGCCCAAGTTCCAGACCAGTCTGACCAATGGGCACTGTGGCAGGTGCCTGTAGTCCCAGCTACTCAGGAGGCTGAGCCCAAGAGTTCGAGGTTGTTGTGAGCTATGACGCCATAGCACTCTATCGAGGGTGACAAAATAAAACACCGTCTCAAAAAACAAACAAAAAACCCAAAAAGAACAGAACTTAAGGTAGACCAACGATCTGATACAGCAATCCAACTGCTGGGAATATATGGAAAGGGAAAAAGGTCATTTTATTAAAAGAACATCTGTGCTCAAATGTTTATAGCAGCACAATACAAGACAGAAAGACATGGAAACAACCCAAATGCCTATCAATACATGAATGGATTAATAAAATGTGGTATATGCATACTATGGACTACTACTCAGCCATAAAAAAAAAAAAAATGGCAATCTAGTATCTTTTGCAACAACCTGGATGCAACTGGAAACTCTTCTTCTAAGTGAAACAGCACAGGAATGGAGAAACATATATTCAATGCCAGGTTGAAACTCACTGATCAATGCTTAAGTGCACATATGAAAGTAAATCAAATGAAAATCAAGCTGGAGGGGGGAAGAGGGAATTGGTAAATTCACAACTATTGAGTATGGTGCACACTGTCTGGGTGGGGCACATGCTTATAAACTTGACTCGTTTTGTGCAAAAAAAAAAAAGTATGTAAACAAAACAAGTGTACTCCCTATTATTCTGGAAAAATATTATCCTCAGGAAGCATGATAACATACCTAGAAGAGTAATACAATGTAAGATCTTTTGTTATCCTTTTCAGATGTATCATGTAATATTTTCATTGTAGAGAATAGGTGCTAAACATATGGAAGAGAGAGGCTTCTTTTTGTGCTTATTAACCGAATAGTAAATAATAATAGGATTGTTCAACAATAATATTCTCTAAAATAACTTTATGATCTTTCTCAACTACTTTGGCATGAATCTTAAACTTCCAGTACATAACTCTCACATCAGTACAGAATTTTTTTTTTCTAAGAGAAATAAAGAACATCTGTGAGTCCATCAGAAATAACGCTTTTAAAGTACAAAGGATATATTAAGTGCCTCTGTGTATCTCTTCATTGTGGACAATCTTAAGCGATCTGTGCTGGTCACTTCTATTTGGCGAAAATAACTTTTTTTTAAGTGTTGAAAAGTTGCTTCCTGACCTCCTTACTCAAGTTATTCTTGCCAACGACTTCTCTGTCACCACGATTAGTGTTCCTTTGACACATGTAACTGACACACTTCTTTAGACACAATCGCCATGCCCTACTTTGTCAGCCCCCAGTCCTCATAGCTCCCTGGGGATTACAGCACCTGGATCCTGTACTTCTGACCACCTGAACTCTGTTTCTCCAGGACTCTCTTCTCTCTTTCCACCACACCCCAGAACATGCCCTAGGCTACCCTAGTACTTGCTCACAGATTTCACAACTGTCTCTCTCTTGACCTCATTTTCTTGCCCAGCTTCACACCCCCTCCTGCCTATGGGGCAAATCTACTTGAATACACATCACTTCAAAGGCAGGATGTCCAGACATTGATCTCTTTACTCTCCAGTCCTCCTTTTACCTTCTTTTGTTGGCAATAACAACCATTTCCCCGGGTGATTCGATTTCAGTATCTGCCCCTGCTTTATTCTTTAAATTTGATCAATTGCCATGAATTTTACAGATGATTTTTGAGAGAATTCTCAGAGCAATCTACTCATCTCCATTTCTCTACTATTGCTTTTTCATTTCTTTATGAAGCTTTTTGTTGGTGAGACCAAGAGCAACCTCGTAAGAGCTCTCAAGTGATAGACATGCACCAACCTAGGAGGCAAGTTGGGCCCTAAAAGCTGGATCAGATATAGTGAGATGTGGGTCAGTGTTGAATGCCATTTCCAGATGTTATCAGGAAGAACTGATATAACCATCATCTCAGGATTGTGCTTCTACAACTCCCTACAAGGTCTCTCCATACCCTATGCTATTAGCATGCTTGTCTCACATCCACCTCTGTGCTTTTATTCATTTCATTAGTCTGGGTTGGTGGTAATAGTTTAGAATGACCACATTTAAAGGCTGTGGATTTATGTCATAAAGGCTTTAGTCCCATGTTCAAAGGAGAGTGTGGTCAAGCATATTCCTAGGTTGGTTCTGTGAAAACCAACAGGTGGGCAGGCACAGTGAGGTATAATTCTTAACTCAAAACTGGTTTTTACAGGAACTTGAATTGAAGTAGAGCTTTCCAGAAGCAGGGTGAACAAAAACTAGCAACATTCTGAACAAGAGTTTTCCTAAGCTTCCCAAAGCCCTCTGCAGTCTATAAAGCAAGAGCAACTCAGTGCATGTCCTCTGAGCCCATCTGAACTCTCCTGGCCTTTGACTTCTCACCAGGTGTAGTATCTCCAGCATATGAGCATGTAACTCTTACAAAGGGCTTTCCACGGGCTAGTGTTCTAATCATAATTTTTATGTTTTATGATGTGTTCCCATAGTGGCAGGGGGCCTTTCTTGGTAGGCTATCCCTCCGGGATTAGTATTTTCTAGAAATAATAAACAAGTGGCCTGCAACTGTGTCTCTCATAGGCACACCTATCAGTTCCAAGTGGGTACTTCCCAACCACCTCCTTTATCTAATTCATTCACCAATCCAGTATTTCCCCTGCCCTAAATCATCCAGGGCCAGATATAAGACAACTAGAGGCCACCTCTATAACTTGAACCCCATCAGAATTATTCTAATTATTCACTTTTGAATTGTGTCCCCTGCCCTGCCTGGAAAACACAAGAAAGGCACTGGTCCAGCCCTCCTCACTCCTTTGTGCCAGCTTGCTAATGCTGAGGCTTCCTCATGTGGCCTTGAGGACATGGCATACCTCTGCTCTAGGAAAACATATGTGATTAAATAAAATGAATTCTTCCTTCAAAGGCATTATTCCCTCTTCTGGTCACTTAATCACTTGAGTAAGTTAAAATCCTATGGAGACAGCTAGGAACCATTCTAAACATTTCATATAAAGTCATTTAAGTTTCTTAATGATTCTGAGCTATATACTACTATTATCCCTACCTAACAAGAAGGACATGAAGGTATGGAAAAGGTGAAATCTCTAAGGCTTTATGAGTGAGTGTCAGAGCTGGATACAAACAGCAGCCTGGATCAGCCAGTCTGTGGTTTCAGGACTGACTGTGTCATCTCTTGAGGAGCTGGGATATGCTATGTGCTCAAGATGCAAACCCTGACAATCTCCTCACCACTACAGTACTCCTGTAAGGATTGCCCTTCTTATCTGAAATCCTGCCTCATATTATTAATAGTTATTAGAACAAGAAACAGATATATCTGGGGCCTAGAAAGCATCACTGTACTGATCCCAGTTGGTTGGCAGCATGAATAGAGAAAAGAACTGGTTACAGTCTCCTGGAACTCAAATGCTGTAAGAATGACAATCCATACTCTTTGTGTCTTGGATTTGTCTTTTGATTAGAAGGTAGCACCAGTACTGAACACATAAGAGAGCACAGTCCATTGAGCTGTCCTAGAAATGAACCAAATGCCTTGTGCATGGCCAGCTGCAAGCCGTGCAGTGTTCCTAGGGCAAAAAGTGCAAGAAGGTGGTAGATGAGGTCAGAGAGATCCACAGGAGCCAGGCCAGGGATGGGCCATGTGACTCATCAAGAGTCATGCAGGTGAGAGGGAGCCTGTTTCCCTCCTTCCCTCTTGCTGGAGGAATGGGACCCTCTGACTGATTGCCTAGTGGCTACTACATAAATGTCCATTTAGCTTGTACAATATGTAAGGCAAATTTTTGTTAAAGAAGCTAATAAAACTGAAAATCAACATTTCATAAACATTACTATTTTCTTTTCATTATTGCCTTGGGCCAATTCCCAGTATTAAGGTTGAGTCACAGAAAATTATTATTGTTCTCATACTTTTAATCTTTTAACCTCTGGATTATTTTCAACAACTCTAGCATTGTACATGTTATTCATGGCCCACTAGCATTTCTATAGCATGAATATTTATGCTGTAATCCTACATTTTCTGAAAATGATTTTTACTATCCTCCTGTTCAAATCTTCAACATTTCTCTTCCCTTTCCTCATCCTCAACTGTACTCTTGTACCTGCCCACCACAAATCTATCAATTCTCCAACATTTGTATCCATTTACTCTGTTATGTCTCTGATTGCGATGAATGGAATCATCATTTTCTTATGTAAGGACAAACCCTCACTTGTACCATGATATCCTTCCCCCTATTCAGTATTCTGCTTCCCTCTCTCTTCTAAATGCCCAGTGAATTTGGTGGCACTGGTAGCTCTCCCCTAAGCTTTAGGTTTGACTTAATACATCCAAGTTATTTCTTACTTTCTTCACTTGGATGTCGAACAGGCATCTCAGATGCAGCATAGCCAGAGCAGGACTTGGTTTCCTCCGTCCCCTAAAAATGCTTCTCCTCCAGGCTTCCCTGTCTCAGATAATGGCACAGTCATTCACCTAGTTGTTCAGACCCCAGACTAAGAGTCATCCTTGATTCTTCTCTCTTTCTCATGTCTTACATCCAATCTATCAGCGAATTCCATTGTCTCTAACATCAAAATAAATCCTAAATCCAAGTGTTTCTTGCTTCTCCTCTTCCGTCACGTCAGCCCTAGTCATCGTTATTTCACATCTGTTACTACATACGATTGCCTCTTACTCAGTCTTTTTGCTTTCACTCTTACCACCTACACAGTTGTCAAGGTATTTCACAAGAGAATAGATCATTTCACTTCCTTTATCTCAAACTTCAATAACTTGCCATCGTCCTGCATGATCTGGCCTCAGATAGCCTCTCCTACCTTGTCCCCTCCTGCCCTTTCCCTGCTCACCCTACTCCAACCACCTTGGTCTTGCTGGTCTTCAATAGGCTAAGCTGGTTTCTACCCAAGGGCATTCATGCTTGCTGTTCCCTCTGCCCAACATCCCTCCTCATGAATCTCCTGAGCTGCTGTTGCACTTCTTCTAGTCTTTATCATCTCTTCAGAATGCCCTTCCCTGTACACCTTTACTAATTTCTCACCCGTTTTCACTTTGTCTTTTTGCTTACTCATTTATTTATTTATTTTTCATTTTTTTAAATTGTTTCAGGTTAATTGAAGGTACAAAGAATTAGGTTACAATGTTTGCATTTGTTCAGTAGAGTCCCTCTTGTAATTGCATCCCACCCCCAAGAGGTGTGCCTTACACCCTAATTAAGTGGGAGCACACCCATCCCCCTCCCATCTCCCCTCTTCCTGCTCCCTCATTCTCCTGCCCCTCCACCTTGAATTGATTGGAGTTTTTGTCTTAAGTGGGTGTGTATTAGATCATCTACTGGCTTCATATTAGAATTGAGTACATTAGATTCTTACTTCTCCATTCTTCTGATGCTTTACTAAGAACAATGAGTTCCAACTCCATCCAGGTTACATACAAAAGATGTAGTCTCTATCTTTTAAAATGGGTGAATAGTATTCCATGGTATACATATACCACAGTTTGTTAATCCATTCCTAGGTTGGTGGACATATAGGTTGCTTCCACATTTTGCAATTGTAAATTGAGCTGCAATAAACAATCTAGTGTAAATATCCTTATGATAAAATTATTTTTTTCTTCAGGGTAGATGCCTAGTAATGGGATTGCAGAACAAATGGTAGGTCTAATTTGAGTTATTTTAGGATCCTCCAATACCTCCAAAAAGGTTGTAATAGTTTGCAGCCCCTTGCTTACTCATTTATTATCTGCTTCCTTTCTCCTCCTCTACCTGACACTAGACCATGAGTGCAATGAGAATAGAAGTTTAGTTTATTCACTTCTATAGCCAGAAACAGGAACACATATGTTAAATTAATGGGTGAATGATGTAATACAAACAATAAACAGTGGTGGCACCTATGGCTCAGTGAGTAGGGTACTGGCCCCCTATACTGAGGCTGGCAGGTTCAAATCTGGCCTTGGCCAAACTACAACAAAAAAATAGCTGGGCATTGTGCTTGGTGCCTGTAGTCCCAGCTACTCAGGAAGCTGAAGCAAGAGAATTGCCTAAGCCCAAGAGCTGGAGGTTGATATAAAATGTGATGCCACAGCACTCTACCAAGGGCGACAAAGTAAAACTCTGTCTTTAAAGAAAAAAAATAAATAAACAAAGTTGTTTGCATTTTTAAGAAAGGCAACAGAACATATTGATGGAAATGGAGTCTTTGGGGTTCATGTTCTTTTAGTGAGTAGCATCACCTTCAGGCCTATGCGGAGGGCTGTGGCCAAATGAATTAGGATAGTGGTCTTCCCACACCTACCTAATTACATCCATAGCAGACACCCAAATACATCGATGTCTGATACACTTTAAATTTGACTTAATACATCCAAGTTATTTTTTACTTTCTTCATTTGAATTTCGAACAGGCATCTCAGATGTAGCATAGCCAGAGCAAGACTTGGTTTCCTCCACCCTAAGAATAGTATACCCTGCAGGAGAAAGTTGTGCGCATCAGTGGGTCAGCTTCCACATTGAGGCCCGAGGCCCAAGGCCAGATGGAAGCACTCCTTACAGAAACCATTTCTACCCTCCTATCCTGGCTCTATGAGTTGTATACAAGTATACAATTCAGCATTTTTTTCAAGTACTTTCACAAATTTTTGTTTAGTAATCACTACTACCTATTTCAGAACATTTTTCTTATCTTTAAGAAAAAGTTGTATCTATTAGCAGCCATTCCTCACCCCACCTTCTTGACCCCACCCTCAGTCCCTGGCACACACTCATCTACTTCCTGTCTCTATGGATTTGACTATTCTGTACATTTCATATAAATGGAATCACACAAGCTGAGCTGGTGCATTGTTATGATGCAAGAGCCACACGTTTCTCATGCCAAGATTTTCTGTTAGGATTTGCCTGTTTCTCTATTGATTTTCACTTGGTCTACCACGCTTCTCATAGTCAGTTGAGGATTTTGAAGCACAATTCAATGACTTTTTGCAATTTTTTTTTTTTTTTTGGCTCTTTTCAGTTTATTGCATGAAGGAATTACACTAGTCCAAGTTAAAAGCAGACCCCAAATGGTTACATTATATAAGCTGTGAGGTTTTTAAACTTGTGACAAGGGACAGAGGGGAAATTCTACTCATTGCAAGGAAATCCTTACTTAAAGCTTCAGTGAGCCACAAGCACTTAAAACCCATGAACCTTCAGCTGATCCTCCTTCGCCAGCCCAATCTCTACAAGGAACTGGCATATGTTCTTGAGCTGGTCACGCTGTAGCTGAATTACTTCTCCATATTCTGGATGCTCAATTACAGTACCATTGCAGGCAAATTTCTTCTTAAACGCCTTCACTAATTTCTTTTTATAGTAATCATCAGCAATCCCTTGAACAGTAGTTAAGGGTTTTCCTGCTGTTTGTTGAATTCTTATATGGATTTAATCCTCAGTGGCAGCAGGAAGCAGGTCATCACCCTTACTTGCAGCAGCAAAGGGGTCGAAAGAGTGGAGGTTCTGGATAGCAGACATACGATACGATGCCTTTTTGATTCCTTTTGCTGGGTGGAAATGGCCTGAGGAAGGTGGCGCGGGAGAGGGCGATGGGGCGGACGGAGCATCGGGAAGCAAGGGAGTTCAAGGGGGAGGCTGCTGAGTCCTCGGTGGCAGCTCAGTGACTGGGGCTTTTGCAATGTTTTTTTTCAGATCTGCTCATTACTGGCTGTCCTGACCACCTTTCATCAGTGATGCTTCCTCTCCACTCAGGAAAACGTTTAATCCATTTGAACACTGCTGTTCTTTTCATGGCATTATCCCCATAAATTTGGACTAACATGTTCTTGATTTCACTTTCAGTCTTGCCAAGTTTGACAAGAAGTTTATTAATGTTTGTTCGCTGCTCTAATTTACACTGCAACACTCTCATGACAGCACAAAAAAACAGGCAATGACAATACTGAATGCTACTCGGCAAGACACCACCATGTGTTGACATGAACACAACTGTGACACCCTGATACACCAATGCAATGAAACCTTATTGAGTTGTTTGTACAGTACTGCCAACATAAGCACATGGTGGTAATATATGAACTTAATTGTCAGATTTCATATACTACAATTTATTTATCCATTCTACTACTGAAAACTTAGGGTAATGGCCAGTACAAGGTATGCACAGTCTGTTACATGTTTTCTGATATGCACGTGCACTGATTTCCTATATCAAGGACTAAAATTGGTCACACTGATGTACATTTCCACGAGCAGTGTTGTGAGAGATCCAATTGCACTGACACTATTTTTTAATTGTAGTCATTCTTGTGGGTGTAGAATAGTATTGCAGTAAGAATGTGATGCTCTTCTAAGTTCTTTGTGTTTCCATATAAATTTTAAAATCAGCTTGTCAGTTTCTACGTGACACAAAAACTCATATTGTCATATTGATTAGGATTATGTTAAATTTAGAGGTCATTTGGGGAAGAACTCATATTGTCATATTGATTAGGATTATGTTAAATTTAGAGGTCATTTGGGAAAGAATTGATATTTTTATAATATCCAGTTTTATAATTATGTTTGTTTTGTTTTGTTTTTGCAGTTTTTGGCCGGGGTTGGGTTTGAACCCTCCACTTCCGGTATATAGGGTTGGAACCCTACTCCTTTGAGCCACAGGCACCAGGCGCCACCCAGTTTTATCATTATGCATAATTAGGTCTTCTTAAACTTTTCTCAGTTTAAGAAATACATGTGCATGTTTTGTAGTTTTCTATATAAAGACCTTATATATCTTTTGCTAGATTTATTCTTAAGTATTTAAGAGTTTTTAAAATTTATAATTTTTAATTTACCATAGGTCATTTAAAATTTTTATTTTCTTTTTTTAAACTGATTTATACAAATACTGCTAGATTTGGTTTGCTCATATTGTACTTTTTTAAAGATTTTGCCTCTATGTTCATGAGTAAGGGTGTGATCTGTAATTTTCTTTCTTGATACGTTTTGAATTAGTCTACCCCTTTTCTATTCTCTATAAATAATAGTGTAGAATTTACATAATTTCTTCCTTAAATATTTGGAAGAATTTACTAGAGAAGTTATTTAGGAAGGTTTTTAATTATGGATCAGTAATCTTAGCACTCTAGGAGGCCAAGGTGGGAGGACTGCTTGAGCACAGAAGTTTGAGACCAGCCTGAGCAAGAGTGAGAGTCTTTCTATACAAAAGACAGAGAAATTAGCTATGTGTGGTGGCATGCACTTGTAATCCAATCTACTTAGGAGGCTGCAGTAGAAGAATAGCTTGAGCCCAGGAGTTTAAGGCTTTGGTGAACCTTGATACCTAATGCCAGTACACTCTAGCCTAGGCAACAGAGAGAAAGAGATTCTGTCTCAAAAACAAACAAACAAACAAAAATTATGGATTCAATTCCTTCAATAGGAATTTGGATTTTCTAGGCCTGTGGGGGCAAGTCGTATTTTTCTATGTATATGCCATTTTATTCTAAATTTGCAAAATTATTGGCATAATTATGCTCTTGATATATTCTATGACCTTATTAATATTCGGTGTTGAAATTTAGTGTCCTGGGGTGGCATCTATGGCTCAAGGAGTAGGGTGCCGCCCCATATACCGGGGGTGGTGGATTCAAGCCCGGCCCTGGACAAAACTGTAAAAAAAAAAAAAAAAGAAAGAAAGAAGTTTAGTGTCCTAACATGGGTAATTAACTACAATCACCAGAGATTTAAGAAATTTATTATATTCCAAAAAAAACTAGTTTGGGCTTATTGATTCTCCATATTGTAAGTTTGTTTGCTGTTTCATCAATTCCTACTTTTTCTTATTTAGATTTCATTTGCTGTTACTTGTTCTAACTTTTTGTGATGGCTGCTTAGCTCAAGTCTCATTAGCCTTTCTATTTCCTAAAAGATGTATTTAATGCTGCATACGTCTCTCTAACCATGGCTTTAGGTATATCTCCTGATTTTGATATAAAGTATTTTTATTATCATTTAACTAAAAATGTTTTTATTTTATTTTTTGATTTAAGTTATTATAAAAAATCTTCAAAAATACACAAAAAAAAATAGAGAATAGTATAGTGAAACCCCATCTACCCCTCACTTGGCTTCGACAACCTTCAACATCTTGCTAATGCTTTCTCTTTGTTCCTTCTCATTAATATATTTGGGGTCCTGGAATATTTTCAAGCAAACTCTCTGCATCACATTAGTTTGTCAGTAAATACTTTACTAAGTTCAAAATGTTTTCTAAATCCTAATGGAGGAAAGACATTGAACTGTTGTAAAAAAAAGTAAATGGAAAAGCCAATGTGACAATAGAAAGATAGAAGGAGCCAGTCTCCGGAACAGTGGCTCATGCCAGTAATCCTATCACATTGGGAATGTGAGAACAGAGAATCATGTGAGGCCCAGAGTTCAAGACTGGCCTGGGCTGGCACAAAAACAGAGAGGTAGATGTATGGAAGAGAACAGAGAACCAAGAGATGAACCCAGCTACTTACCATTATTTGACTTTGACAAGCCAATTAAAAACATTCAGTGGGGAAAAGATTCTCTATTTAACAAATGGTGCTGGGTGAACTGGCTGGCAACCTGTAGAAGACTGAAACTGGACCCACACCTTTCACCATTGACTAAGATAGACTCTCACTGGATTAAAGATTTAAACCTAAGACATGAAACTATAAAAATACTAGAAGAGAGTGCAGGGAAAACCCTTGAAGAAATTGGTCTGGGTGAGTATTTTATGAGGAGGATCCCCCGGCCAATTAAAGCAACTTCAAAAGTATACTACTGAGACCTAATCAAACTAAAAAGCTTCTGCACAGCCAAGAACACAGTAAGTAAAGCAAGCAAACAGCCCTCAGAGTAGGAGAAGATATTTGCAGGTTATGTCTCCAACAAAGGTTTAATAACCAGACTCCACAGAGAACTCAAATGTATAAGCAAGAAAAGAACAAGTGATCCCATCACAGGGTGGGCAAGGGACTTGAAGAGAAACTTCTCTGAAGAAGACAGGCACACGGCCTATAGACACATGAAAAAATGCTCATCATCTTTAATCATCAGAGAAATGCAAATCAAAACTACTTTGAGATATCATCTAACTCCAGGAAGATTAGCCTATATCACAAAATCCCAAACCAGAGATTTTGGCATAGATGTGGAGAAAAGGGAACTCTTCTACACTGCTGGTGAAATGCAAATTAATACATTCTTTTTGGAAGGATGTTTGGAGAACACTTAGAGATCTAAAAATAGATCTCTATAATTCAATCCTATAATTTCTCTACTAGGCATATTCCCAGAAGACAAAAAATCACATCATAACAAAGATATTTGTACCAGAATGTTTATTGCAGCCCAATTCATAATTGCTAAGTAATGGAAAAAGCCCAAGTGCCCATTGATTCACGTATGTATTAATAAATAGTGGTATATGTAAACCATGGAATATTATGCAGCATTAAAGAAAGATGGAGACTTTACCTCTTTCATGTTTACATGGATGGAGCTGGAACATATTCTTCTTAGTAAAGTATCTCAAGAATGGAAGAAAAAGTATCCAATGTACTCAGCCCTACTATGAAACTAATTTATGGCTTTC
>CAUYPK010111738.1:0-143954 GCA_963574355.1 Loris lydekkerianus | reverse complement strand
AGCTTGCTTGTTCATTCTTTGTTTGAAGTAGTCTTTCTTTTTTGTTCATTTCCTTCTTCCTCTGGCAGTGTTCTTTCCCATTGCCTCCCCAGTAGCTGGGATTACAGACGCCCACCACAACATCCGGCTGTTTTTGATGTTGTTAGTAGAGACGGGGTCTTACTCTGGCTCACTGCTTCTCATACTGGTCTCAAACCTCTGAGCTCAGACAATCCACCCGCCTGGGCCTCCCACAGCGCTGGGATTACAGGTGTGAGCCACCAAGCCCGGCCTAACATTTAGGTTTGTGATCTACTTTGAGTTACCATGAAGGATGTAATGTCTGTATCTAGATTTATTTTTTCGCATCTGGATGTCCAGTTGTTTTGTTGAAAAGTTTGTCTTTGCTCCATCATATTACTTTGTGCTTCTTTATCAAATATCAGTTGACTCATGTTTATATGGATCTTTTTCTGTGCTTTGCTTTTTTTTTTTGTTTTTTTTTTTTTGTTGTTGTTGTTATTGTTGTTTTTTAGACAAAATCTCAGTCTATCACCCTGGGTCAAGTGGTGTCACAGCTCACAGCAACCTCAAACTCTTAGGCTCAAGCGATTCTCTTCCTCAGCCTACCAAGTAGTTGGGACCATAGGCACCTGCCACAACGCCCAGCTATTTCTGTTGTTGTTGTTGCAGTTGTCGTTGTTTTGTCTGGCCTGGGCTGGATTCAAATCCTTGGTGTATGTGGCCAGTGCCCTACCCACTGAGCAACGGGTGCCACCTGGGCTATTCTTTTCTATAGATCAACTTGCCTGTTCTTTTGCCAGTGTTACACTATCTTGATTCATGCATGTGAAAAGTTGGTTGGTTTAAGTCCTTGGACTTTGTTCTTCCCCCTTAAATAGTGTTGGCTATCTGGGTCTTTTGTCTTTCCATATAAACTTCAGAGTCAGTTTGGGTTGTATGTGGATTCTTTGAGAACTGTTTTGCTCATGAAAATTATGCATATAACTTTCTTTTTGCTCATCAGCTTTTGGTGGTATTTGTATATTTGTTGTGTGGCCCAGGACAATTCTTTTTCCAGGGTGTAGTAGAGAAGAAAAAAGGTTGGATGCTTCTGCTTTGGATTAATTGGGGAACAACTGACTTGACAATATTTACTCTTCCTGTTTATGAGCATGAAATATTCCATTTATTTTGTTCTTCTTTGATTTTTTTTTTTTTTAACTCAAGTTTTATCGTTTTCTCATAGGTTTTTTTCTTTTTAAGGCAGAATCTTGCTCTATTTTCCTGGGTAAAGTGCTGTGGCGTCATCATAGCTCACAGCAACCTCAAACTCTTGAGCTCAAGAGATTGTCTTGCCTTGGCCTCCTGAATAGCTGGGACTACAGACATGCAACACAATGCCTGGCTAGTTTTTCTGTTTTTAGTAGAGATGGGGTCTTAATCTTGCTCAGGCTGGTCTTGAACCCCTGAGCCAAGCAATCCACCTGCCTCAGACTCCCAGAGTGCTAGGATTACAGGTATGAGCCACCACGCCCAGCCTTCCTCATAGATCTTTTATTCTTTTTAGGAGAACATATGTTGAAGTCACACTGTATGCATGATTCTGTGTTCTGCTTTTCATTCTTAACATTCTTAACACCAGCAGTTTTATTTTTCAAATGGGGCAAGGTCTTACACCTCAGAAGGAAATGCGGAGGAAAGCCCTAGGAACATCCTAGAGGATGTTACCTTGACTAGTTTGCTACTGATATTAAAGTGATTGTACAGTGGAGTTGGAAGAGCACAGAATTTGAGTTAGGAGACACTGGTTTGAGTCTTGACTTTGCCACTTACTAGTTATAAACCTTGTTAAAGTTTCCTAACTTCTTTGTAGAACAGATTATGTAATTCTGGCTCTCTTAGGACTTGTGTGAAGGTTGACTTAGGTGAATTCTGTGAAAGTGTCTGGCAGACTCTAAAATGCTAGGCAGTTATTTGTATGTGATATGCAGCTGTGACCACCAGTCTTCTCCTGCCCACATCTAAACACCACACTTTGTGGAGCTGGTGACTCTAGGCTCTCTGAGAATTATGCAGTTAAAAAATTATGTATGTATATAAATATTTATTATGATGGAAATCCATTTGATAAAGTATAGAACAGTAATCATAAACACTAAACTATAAATGGGTTTAATAGATGAGAAATGAATTTTTTTTAAAAAAAGAAACTTTCCCTTTTCCCTTGGAGGAGAGACAGAGGGTAAAGCAGGACAGGAATGTGGTACACGAATGGCGAGAAGAAAACTCAATAAATGTCATTGTCTAAGGCTAGACTACATATTTGAAAACTGAATCTAAATGCCTTGAATTCATTAAAGTGGTTTCCCTGTAGGAGTTTACCCACTGCCTCATGCTTCAGCTACCAGGAAGCCTCTTAAAGGGAACAGTAATTAAGGATGTTTGTCTTGAAGCAATAATGGATAATAGGGTGTTCCTATTGTAGTTCTCATCTTTGTTATTTTTAGTTTTTTAAGAGACCGTATGGTCATATGGTTTATCATTCAGAAGGGTCAAGGTCATGGTGAGTATTTAGAGTATACTTAGTGCATTTATAAATAATCATCAGGAAAAAACAGTTGTAAGAAGTGAAAGAACTCTACAAGGAGAACTACAAAACTCTGAGAAAAGAAATCACAGAGGATACAAAGAAATGGAAAAACATATCATGCTATGGATAAGTAGAATCAACATTGTTAAAAAGTCCATACTACTCAAAGGGATCTATAAATTCAATGCAATCTCCATCAAATTGCCAACATCATACTTCACAGATCTAGAACAAATAATTCTATACCTCCTTTGGAACCAGAAAAGAGCCTGAATAGCCAAGGCAATCTTAAGTGGAAAGAACAAATCTGTAGGCATCGTATTACCAGACTTTCAAACTATACTACGTGGCTATAGTAGTCAAAACAGTCTGGTGTTAGCACAAAAATGGAGGCACAGACCAAAAGAAGAGAACAGAGAACCCACATATAAAACCATCTACCTATAACCAACTGATCTTTGGTTCATACATACAACGGTATACACTGGGGTAAAGAAACTAATAGTTTTGGGAAAGTTAGATAGCCACATGCAGAAGAATGAAACAGGACCTCTCCCTCTCACCACTCACAAAAATTAATTCAAGATGGCTAAAACGCTTAAACTTAAGGATGAAACCGTAAGAATTCTAGAGGAAAATGTAGGAAGAACCTTCCTAAATAGCATTCTGGACAAGTAATTTTTAACTAAGCCCCCAATGGCAACAACAATAATTATAATAAATGGAGTTTGATTAAAAAGCTTCTGCACAGCTAAGGAAACAATCAGCAGAGAAAATCAAGAACATACAGAATGAGAGAAAATATATGCAAGCTACACATCCAGTAAAGGGCTAAGATCCTGAATTTACATAGAACTTAAGCAAATCAGCATGGAAAAAAAAAAAAAAATCACCCCTACTAAAAAGTGGGAAAAAGGCATGGACAGAAGCTTCTCAAAAGAAATAAGATAGCCAATAAACATGAAAAAATATTCACCTCCACTAATCATCAGGGAAATGTGAATTAAAACCACAATGAGATATCCCTTTACCCAGTTAGAATGGCTTTTACTAAAAAGTCTAAACAATAGATGCTGGTGTAGATACACTGTTGGTGGGACTGCAAATTAGTATAACCTCCATGGAAAACAATATGGCAATTCTTCAAAGAACTAAAGGTAGACCAACCATCCATTCTAGCCATCCCACTACTGGATAATTACCAAAAGGAAAAGAAGACTTTTCATCAAAAAGACACCTGTGTTTATTGCAGTACAATTCACAATTGCAACGATGTGGAATCAACCCAAGTGCCCATCAATACATGAATGGATTAATAAAAGTTAATATATACATATATGCCACGGAGTACTACCTAGCCATAAAAAAATACCTTTTGCAACAATCTAGATGGAACTGGAAACCATTTTTCCGATGTAATGTCTCAAGAATAAAAACAAACACCATATGTTCTTAATATTATAACCAACTGAAGAGCGCACATGTGCACAGAGGGGAGTATAACTCAGTGGAAATCAACCAGGAGGGCTGGAGAGGAGGCAAGGAGTGAAAACCTACCTGATGGGTACAATGAACACTATTTGGGTGATGGGCACACCAATAGCCAGGACCTGAGCTTTACAAAAATAATACAAGTAACCTAAAACATTTGTAACCCTTAATTTTTTTTAAGGGTTCTTAAAAAAGAACCCTTAAGGAATCTTACGAGGTTTGTACCATTATCTTCATTTTGCACGTGAAGATGTTGAAGAGCGGATGGATTAGGTAACTCACCAAAGACATGTAGCCGGGAAGAGGCGGAGAGGCCTGGGGCCAGGCACTGTGCTGTTTTGATGGATGTGTATCAGATAGTGCCGAGAAAGCTTTCCTTTGCTTTGTAAAGACCGTAGAGTGAAGAGTCTTCTGCTTTCTTTTATTTATTAACAACTCAGGTTTCTATTCAGAGACAACTAGTGTTACCAATTCATTGTTTATCTTTCTAGAAATACTCTATATGTACGTGATAAAACTCAAGAGTCCCACACTTCCAATTTTTTTCTTTTTCTAGATACAGGGTAGCATTCTATACAGGGTGGCAATCAAATTGCACACAAACTTTATGGCCATCCCGCATACAAGGTTTTTATACTTTTTTTTCCAGTTAAAATAATGTCTTGGATTTTATGTTATATGATTACTTAAGGAGCTTCTTTACTCTTTGTTATATCTGTAGAGTATGACTGTGTAATCGTCCACTGTATGGATTTGCTGTAATCTATCTCACCATCCTTTGTGGGCAGTTTTCAGTCCTTTGATGTTCCAAACAGTGCTGCAGTGAGTATCTTTTTGTCCATTATCATTTTAACCAGTGTGAGGATTCATTCCTAGAAGTGAAATTACTAGGTCAAGAGTATGTGTATTTGTACCCGTCTCTTTTAGAGATAATATTTTATAACCAAAAACAGGTGATAATTGTTTTAGCATTTTGTCTCTTGCAAATGGAGACTCCTTACACAGAGAATCATGCTTTTGGTCTCTGGAAACTTCTAAGAAAATGTATTACTTTATCTGTATTAGCTCTAAAATTGATTAATATGTAAGGCAGTATCTTGAATATTTACTCTGAAATGTTTTCATTTGCTATAGTATACAGTTTCTGTGGAAATTGGGGAGAGAATGGGAAAAACCTTACCTTTAGGAAAAAATCTGAAATTATTTTGGTAAGTTACCTGTTAGCAAAGGAATTACACGTTTCAGTAATCCACGTGTATAACAATGAGTTTTGACTGCTTTGGTTAAGCTAACAAAGGTATAAAAGAATTAGCTCAGAGAGTACTGAATTATATATACATGAGGATATACAGCAAAGCTTTTTTTGTCAATGTTTTTTTTTTTAAAATACAAGTAGTTTCTCGTTATATATTAATATCAGACGAGAATACATAGTGCTCATTTAAAAATTAAAGGAACCATTTTAGGAAAAAAAATGGGCCACAAATAGAGATTCTGGGGGGGTTTAAAGGACATAAAGGGAAGGCACTGTTAATAACAGCAACAACAAAATCAGAAAGCTAGCAAGGGTCAGAATCTTGGCTGGGATGATGACCTGTCCACTCAGTGTCCCTCTTGCCTCAAAAGTGCATGTACTTTTCCCTTTCAGGTGTTGTTAATATCTTTAAAAGCTCTGTTGACTAGAGATGTGTTCATATTAGGAGAATACTTATCAAAGTATAGTGTATGTCTAGAGAGTTAAGGGATGCCATGGAGCAATGTAGGTTAATCCATTAAGATTACTTTCCTTTTTGTACCTGGCTAAAATCATCTACTTTAAATTACACTCTGAACATTTAAAATAGATAACTTGGGATTATAGTATGTTAGAGTTGAGAAGACCAGACCTTCACAGATCATTTTAGCCCCACCCCATCGTTTAACAGAGGAAGAAATATTACACCAGGAGGTGGAGGAATGTGACCAGTCAGGCTCTCGGGTCCTGCATCCAGCCCAGTCTGGTCAGTGCACCTCTCTGCTGTTCTGTCTGCGCTCTGGTGTCCCCACGGCAGTGGGGTGTGGGTGCTACAGCTTGAGTGCTACACACAGACTTTATCTGTTTCTGAATTTTACCTGACGTGACCCTGAATTCAGAAATGAAGAAAAAACACTTTTTCTCTTGTGTACTTCGCAGCTCCCTGTTCATAGCACCCAACCTCAGGCAGCATTGTGACTCATACTATAATGTTTTGTCACTGCTGTGGGAACACATTATTTAAAGACTTATGTGGTTTTCACTTGTGACCTTTGCTGCCATTTATAGCATTGTTTCAGGGGTAGGGTGGGGGAAACAAGTTACAAACAGTCTACTTAAACTTTGGGCTGTCATTTGTGTTTGGAATCACTTACGTTCAGGAAAATGAGGGTCGGGAGATCAGAACTACTTTTCTAGTCTTCTGTCCCTTCCTCAGACATGGCAGTCATTGCATCAGTCAACAATCCTTTATCCCATAAATTCAAAATCCGAAAATCTTTTGGAAATGATCTGAACTGATGAGAGGCTATTGATAGTCTCCATCTAATCCACTTGGCATACGGATTCATAACCTGGGTTGGTGAAGTATTAATTTGTTTGAGGTTGGGGTTTGAACACATCTCAGATTCTGGAGGAGACATTATGTAACATGTAGTATAAATATCTCTAATTTCTCAAAAGTCTGAATTCTGAAACATCTAGCCCCAAGGTTCTCATCTCAGTTAAGAGATTGCATGTCTGAATTGATCTTTGAATTATGTTTTATGGTTTTAAAAGTGCTTTCATGCTTGTTCTCTATTTTTCCTGATACTCCTGTGAAGTAGATTAAGCAGCTAGATTTTGGAAAGCTCATTGCTTGGGCTGGAGCTCTCCTAAAGTCATCTGGGTTGACAGTGGCAGAGCTCCTGTTTATCCTGGTGGGTGCTGATGCACGTCCCCAGCATCACATCCTCTGTGATTGACATCCATCCCTGCCTCCCCAAGGGGACTGGAGACTAGGTTCCCCATAATACGGTGCCCGCAGCCTATAGCAGTATAGTTTATTTAGTTGTTTATATTTTGGTCATTGCATTTCAGATTGTCCCCATTTTGAGGTAACAACTGGATCTAGCTAATTTCTGTCCCTTCTGTCTTTCATGGTGCCCATGTCAGGCCAAGTGCTCAGAAGTGTGTAGAAGAACTCAGAAGTGTGCTTCTGGGCCTGACACAGTAGTGCTCTTTCTGAGCCATGCCACTCATTCTACCTATTTATTCTTTCATTTCGTGGGTTCTTTTATAGCAGGAATAAAAGATTTACCCTCATTCTTAAAGACAGAAAAATTGTAACCAACATCTAACATTGCTTGGTAAAATAACTATGGGATACGTTTAATAGGAATAGTTTGTAAATTAATATTGCATTCTGTGTTGAAGCTTCTGCTAAGGACTGAAATCTTTAAGCACTTTTTGCTATAGTCTTGATCATAGGATAACAACTCAGTGAATCTTTATGCAGTTTCTAAAATTATACCAGATGATTCATGCAGCAAAGAGGAAAAAAGGACAGTCAACTAATTTGCAGGATACTTTTCCTATTAGTTATCTATCTGAGAACACTAATGGAGCAAAAAATAAATGAATTCCAAATCAATTACTGCTATTTATTTCCCCAATGTTTTCCTTGAAATAATAGCTTGTTGCTGGGTGGTACATAATGTATATTTTGCACTGACAGGGTGAACTCTGACTGCCATTTTAAGGATAATTTCCCCTATTCTACTCCAGTCTCCCTTTATTGTTACAGTCATTTGAGCCTCTTGACTCTTCTTGTGCAAACCTGAGAGATTTCTCTTTGAGTTTTGAAACTTTTTTTGGAGGGGGGAGGGGAGAGTAAGGAAGTGGTCAGGGTTGGCAGAAACAAAGAACATAGAGTGCATGGAAAATATCATAAACATAGCAGGTTTCATAGGAGTGGGCTTTGTGGTTTGATCACTGCTTTATCTTGATGCCTGGTAGATACTTTGCACACAGTAGGCATGCAAGAGCTGCTTGCAAAATGGGTGGGATTTGCCAGTTTTTAGTGATCATTTTTGTTTGTTTTTGTTTTATTTCGTTTTACCTTTTTCCTGGACCGTTTAAACTTCTCTATCTTATCTGACTCTTTAAACATTTACATTCTTAGATCACAAGACTATTCTTCAAATATTTAGACTTACTTTTTGGCTGCGTAAGGTTGCTTCCTTGTTGGAAGGCCAAGAGGGAAAACAGATCATGCTTTTCAGCCTAGGGATACTCATGCCTATTTCTAGTCTGGTTCCTGTAAAAGTTCCAGGGAAGATCAGCACCAAACGCTAGAACTGGGCTTGGAGAAGATAGCAAATCACTCTACAGCAAATTATACAACTGCTTCTTTCTTCCTTCTTGCCCATCACTCCTTAACACCCTTGATGTCCAAGCCAGTATTACCTCTGCATTTGCCCTGGAAATGGTCTTTCCGAGCTACTTTAATTTTCTTTCTAAACACAAGTCAGATCATGTCATTTTCTTTCTGGAAAACTTCGAATTGTCACACCACGGCTTAAGGAACAAAGTATCCATTCCTTGGCATAGCATTTAACGTCCCCTAAAATATTTTTCTAGCCCTGTTATCTGTGTGATTCTTCTACAGTAGACACATTCCAAGTATCCATTCATTTTGTGCCATTTGCCTTTTTGTTAGTGCTGTGCCCTCAGTCTGCAGTGAATCCCCTGTGCTTTATTCCTTCTGTGAGTTTATCGGCATTTCCCCCTCCTTATGAGGACACCAGTCATTGGATTCAGGCCCATTCTGGTTCACTATGACCTCATCTTCCTTGATTATACCTGCAAAGATCCTGTTTCCACACAGTCATATTCGTTCACATTTATAGGAATTAGCCCTTGAACATACCTTTTGTGGGGAAACAGTTTGAATCACACTGCTCGGTTATAGCTTTTTTATAGAGAATTCTGTTCTCTATGTCTTAAGTCATTTGGACTGTTGCTTGTTTTTCAGGGAAGTGATTTAAACTTTGGTTACTTTCCGCTTTTAATGAATCATTCCAGAAATAAGGCCTAGTTCAATTCTACGCAGGCAAATCTTAGCATCATGGAATTTCAAAACCAAAACGAGTTTGTGTGAGTCATTTTGTTTAAATTGTGTAGGAAGAAAAGGTAGACACGTCGTCTTATTGTGCCTAAAGTCATAAAGTAAACATAAAGTGGACAAATGATACATTCTCCATTCTCGAAGGACCGTGTTCTTTCCTCGTTTTCAACAAAAGTGAGATAATTCTGATTAGAATACATTTCTCTGGGCCAGCTATGATGGCTCCTGTCTATAATCCCAGCACTCTGGAAGACGAAGGTGGGAGGATCCCTGGAGCTCAGGAGTTGGAGACCAGCCTGAGTAAGAGCGGGACTCATCTCTACAAAAGTAATCAATATAAAAGTTAGCCAGCATCATGGCCAGGCACCTGTAGTCCCAGCTACTGAGGAGGCTAAAGCTGGAGGATTGCCTGTGCCCAGGAGTTTCAGGTTGCTGTGAGCTGGGTGGACATCATGGCACTCTAGCCTGCGACAACAGAGCGCGACTGTGTCTGAAAAAAATAAAGAATACAGTTCCCTAAAATGTGCAGATATTTTAAGGCAAAAGTCCTGAGGCTTATTTTTATACCTTTTTCAGTCACATCATGCAGAGAGCCGAGCCATCCTTAGTAAAGCACCCAGGGCCATGGTTGGTGCCCATAGAAGTCTCCTGGTAACTGTTGTTGGGATGTAGACGTGAATGTGAATATGAAGAGAATATTGGTGGCATGCGACTACTGGTGACTCGCTCAAGCCTTGTATATTGGGGATGGCAGAGAAAGGGACTGGAAATACACTTGGAACCATAGCTTATCTTCTTTAATCTTCACAGCTGGCCACTTCAGTGCTAGGAGGGGAGATTTTCCCTCTGCTATTAAACCCTGGGAGGCAGAGCTGAGATTTGACCCCACTCTGTCTCATTCTGAAGGACTCATTTAATGACCTTGGTCTTGCCTCTATTTCCTTTACCAAATTACTTAACTATAATTTCCGCTGATGATATTAGAGTGGGTAAATGTGAAAATCATAATTAGCCATTAAACCAAACACAGTATTCATATGGAAGAAGAATATGGTTTTCCTCATATTTTTATAAAATATTTGTTAAGGCATTTGGGTCAAAAAATTAGAACAATCTGACATACATACTTCCCCTCCCTGTATCTTTTATTTCCATCTTTTTTTTTTAATTGAAAAAAACAATGAAACATCTAATAAAGTATTAGGACCATTATTAAATTTTGGCTCTTCTAGACAGATTATATTCGGTTTGATATTTTAATAAATGTTATTCCTTAAAAAAAAAAAAGAGATTGAACCACTTGCTTTGCAAATTATAATGCTGTTTTGGCAACATGAAATTATTGGGGCAAAAAAGATCGTACAAGAAAACACAAGGCAATTAAATCTTTTTTTTTTTTTTTTAATAACTTCAGTCTGTGTACTACGTTTTAATAATACATAATTCCAGGGAACATTTTTAATGACTTTGCGTAATATTAAAATGTAGTGGTTTGGGTCACAATCATCAGACTTTTTTGGTTGTGACAGAAAACTACCTCCAGGAATAGTGCTTGCTTAGGAATAGCTGGCTCCGAGTGCCAAGAAGAATCTGTGTAATTCCATCGATCATCTCTGCTTTCCTGCATGTTGCTTCATTTTCAGACAAGCTCTTACCTCGTGATGGCAAAAATGGCCACCACTAACTCCAGGGTTGACACTTGTGAGTCAAGCAGCTAAGTTTTGGGCCTGCTCACATGGCCAGTTTGGGTCACGTGGCAATGTATCACCCAGAACACGGGCTACTTGTGGGCTGAGAGTAGGGAAACAGCTCCACAAATAAACATACCACGTTGTTATCAAAATGAGAGAAGAAGATGCTGAGCACGACAGTGTAGAACACAGGTAGTCAAAGAAGGTACAGTGAGAACTTCGTATGTTTTGCTGCTGGGGTTTAAAGAAACATATCAGCTATCCTAAAAGAATATGTCCAATATGAGAAAGGGAAGGAGCCAAAAAGCACAGCCAGTGATTGGAACCATCGTGACATTAGCAATCCTGAGTTCATTATTACTGCTTTGGAGAACTCTACCCGTGTCCCTTTGTGTGAAGCACTTTATATGTTTCGCTTAATCCATGCAGCTCCTCTGTGAGGTCTCACCTGCTATTCTCACTGTACTGGTAAAGAACCCGAGGGTCAGAGCATTTGGATTTGGATCCTGAAGTGTCCGACTTCTGTCATACTGTCTTAATTTTACAGTTTGCTGTCATTAGTCCTGTCTGTGCACCCATCCATCTGTCATCAATCCCTTTAATCAATCAACCCCTCTGTGTTCTCTAAGCACTGGGCTCCTTTTTGCCTCAGGCTCCCAACTAACCTCCTAATTCTGCCTGGGAGCACACTGCCAGGGTCTGTTCCTTTTCCTCCACCTCCGTTGCTACCACCCTGATCTTCATTGTGGAGAGCCTAAGTCTCATATAAATGCTGTTTGGCTTTTCTGCTCTCACTCCTCATCTGTCCTACTCCTGCGTTCCCTGGAGCAGCCAGATTGAACTTTTAGAAGTGTAGATGGGATCTTATCAGCCGTCTGTTTTCCTTGGCTTCTCCTCTCCCAGAGCACAGTCCACCCCTGCCTGCCTCCCAGCACCCTCGCTCTGGCTGTGTCTTCCTTCTCTGTGCAGCAGTCTCACACCTTGCCACGTCCCTCCCTCTCCCTGCTGTGTGTCTCCTTCACTTTCTCTCTTTAACTCTTCCTCTTTCAGGTCTGTGTTTAAATGTCACTAAAAGTCCTTGGGGACTTCTTTGTCCCACCTCTTCACTCTGGAAATCTGAGAGCATCATATCCTTTGTTTTTCCTTTCTGCACGTTTGACAATTTATAGTTATATACTGATGTATATATGATTATTAGCCCTCTAACCCATGAACTCCATTAGGGCAGGGACCAATTCTGATTGATAACTGCCCCGTAGCCCGGCATGGTGGTTCCCGCCTATAGTCCTAACACTCTGGGAGGCGGAGCGGAGGTGGGTGGATTGCCTCAGCTCAGGAGTTCAAGACCACCCTGAGCAAGAGCAAGACCACTCAAAATAAAAAAAATAAAAAAACTGACTGGGCGTTGTGACAGATGCCTGTAGTCCCAGCTATTTGAGAGACTGAGGCAAGAGGATCTCTTAAGCCCATGAGTTTGAGGTTGCTGTGAGCTACAACGCTACTGCACTCTGCCCCAGAGTGAGAGAGTGAGACTCTGTCTCAAAAAATAATAATATAGTAATAATAATAACTGCTGCATCTCTAACACTTCCTGCAGTGCCTGGAACCTAACAGGCATTGTTACATACTGAATGGATTAACGGATTAAACAGAGTCTGCCCAAAGCAGTATGTGTTAAATGATTACTTTTTCCGTAGTTCCCTTACTTTGACATTCATTACTCCGGAATAAACTTACGTTTCCTTTCTTCAGGGCAATTTTATTCTAATCGCTTGGGGTTTGCTGAGGAACATGCCATGTTTCCATCATTGCCGACTGTAATTATTGGCAATTCAGATGCCATACAATGATGCACCGGGTTTTCACAACTCCTGTATCAGAGGCAGCCATAATAGAAAAGCATAAATTTTAGGATATGTAATTCCTTTCAATTTGACTTGAGCGTGGGTGTGGAAGAGGGGAAGTAGAGAAGGCTTTAATACTTTGCTCCAAATGGTTCCCTGCCCAATGTCACGGAAGCTTGAGCACTCCTTTAATTCCAATGTGCTATCCCCAGAACCCAAGCATCCAAATTTAGCCCTCTCTGCATGTCCTTGTGATTTCTGGCTGCCATCTGCGTCCAAATGGCTTTGGAAGGAGAAGTTTTCTCTCCAGTGATTTATTATGTAAAGCAGTCTTCCCAGCCTTTATCATGAAAACTAGCAATATCCATTTGGCCTGCTGGAATCCACATAATAAGGCTAGCTGGCTGGTGTACTGCCTCAGTCCAGGGGGTCACCGTCTCCGCACATTTGTGGCCTTTTGACGTGCACAGAAGCACGTTGGCTTGGGAAACTTACTGGTCCATGATTATCTCATGTGTTGCAGATAAAATGACTTCTTTCTTCCCTTTTAATCCGCAGTTGGTCATGTTCGGAGTTTGACCTGAACGAGATTCGCCTGATAGTTTACCAGGACTGTGAAAGGAGAGGCAGACAAGTCTTGTTTGATTCTAAAGCTGTTCAAAAGATTGAAGAGGTGGCAGCTCAGGTATGAAATGCTTCTTTTTGAGTTATATTGTCCAGGGCCATTAATGGTTCAGAAGAAACATAAGCAAAGCCCTACCCCTGCAGGCTTGTGTATGCTCATTAATAGACACAGGTGAAACTGGTAGCAGATTGTATTGCAGGAGCCAAGCACTGTACTGTCAATATCTCCACAGGTGAATCTGCTGGCGAGTTGCATTCCAGAAGGATTTTAATGCCTGAGTATGTGCATCAAATGTAATGGGAAAACAGAACTCTAAAAGTCGTAAAGTGTTGAAAATGTTAGTGTGAAGGGAAATTAATAGAGCATTCTGTCCAGCATTTCTTGTAGATAATGAGAAGTATGTAGCACTGGGTTCAACAAGATTAAATAGCTTCTGCTCTAGGCCTTCGGTACAGAAACCTGCATTGTCATCTTCAAAAGGAAGTGTTTCTCAAACCTATTTATTCATTCATCTTTTATTCATCTATTTTTGTGGATGGGGTGGTGTGAGTGTGGGGCAGGGTGTAGAGATCAGTGATGGGCAGAATTGGTTTTGGGGGGCAGGGAGACAGAGTCTCACTCTTTGGCCCTGGGTAGAGTGCTGTGTCATCATAGCTCACAGCAACCTCAAACTCTTAGGCTCATACAATCCTCTTGTCTCAGCCTCCTGAGTAGCTAGGACTACCACCAAACACCTGGCTAGTTTTTCTGTTTTTAGTAGAGATGGGGTCTCGCTCTTGCTCTGGCTGGTCTTGAACTCCTGAGCTCAGACAGTCTAGGCGATGGATAGAATTGAAGAACTGAGCGCAGAGCAGCTCTTGATCCCTTGAAGCCAGAATGGGAAAGTATGGTGAAGGGGAAGAGTATGGCCCTTCCTGAGTCTTTTTGTATGTGAGTTCAGGGTGCTTCTAGATTGTCACCTGTAGACTTCCCACTCCCTTTTCAGTATTTGTGCAGATGTCTCCAAATTGAATGAATCCATTTGTATTCATTCCTCTTACGTTCAGTAATTTGCTTACCTATACTTGCAGTTTGTGGAATGTGTACCTAGCTAAGTAAGTGAACAGTTTATAACACAGTCTGTCTCATCACGGCCTAGGGCCTGTTTTCCTGCTTTTGATAAGGATCATTTCTGCAGGAAGGAAGTGTTTGGTGATAGGCAGTTTAACTGGGTGGATTCCACAGTTTTAAAAAGGAGTTCTGCGAGGTAGCTAATCATTACAGTAGTTGTTGAGCTTGTTAGGTAGATGGGGGGGGGGGTGCTGAGAAATCTCTCCGGTGGCTCACTATAGGCTTTAATGGTAGATTCGTATGAAAAGCTTAGGTGAGCCAGCACTTGACGCTTTGTTTGGTGGACAGGAGATGGTTATCCCTTGATTTCTCATGTCATTTCCCATTTCTCTGAGGTCTTCACATAGACTTGTTTATCTGAGCACCCACATCTCATCACTAGGGTTGCTAACAGTGGTGGCAGATGGAGAAAAAGAGAATTTCTCTGGTTTACAAAAGGATCTAGAAGCTTCAGTATACCAGAGTGATGATAACTCTGGAATCTGGAGCAAAGGCTTTCTGAGAAGCACTCATTTAATTAAGATTTAGGTTCAGGGAGGATTGTGGTTTTGCCCAAGGCCACAAAGGAATCTCATCAGCACCCTATTCACCGTGCCAGGTGCTCCCTCCAGTTGTAGACTGTGCTTCAGCAAAGGGTCCCGCAGTCTGTGAAGCAAGAGGGACTTCATGTCACTGTATGCCCTCTGAGGGGGCCCTCTGGGTGCTGAGGGAGTTCTAGGTGCTTGGGAATAACCAAGTCCAACTTTGAATGCTGGCATTACTTTAATAATCCCATGGACCAAAACATTTTGTGTTTTCCTTACATTCTTTTCCCATTTCCAGCTCCCCCCCCCAACCCCCCTTGGCAAGCATGAACATCATGAGTTTGTATCAGGCACATGACTGTAGGCATTTGCATTAGACCACCAGTGTGACTGTCACACTGGAGATTAGATAAGCTGCAGTCGCATTCATATTTTTCCCAAGCAAAAACTGCACATGGGGGGAAAAAAGGCAAAGAAGACTCAGAATAGAAACAACTTACCATAGAGGGTACAGGAAGCTTCTGTAGAGAGTAATAGACTCTGGTGGAGGAGGGAAGTAAAAATTAAGGTGTATCTTTGTACCTTTGTGTCACTGTGATAAAAATTAGCAGTGAGCTCTATTTAAGGACTGTATAGTTGATAATCTTCTCTTACCCCTAACCTTTAAAACCATCTTTCTATCACATGCTGTGGATTCACAGCAGCTCCTATTTCAAGGTCCTGATTTCATCTTTCATAAATTTGACCTCATTGGTTTTCTCCCTGTACCTTTAAGAAGGAGTACTAGAGGGGGTGTGTCATTAAAAACATGAGCCAGGTCTGTCCAAATTAATAGTTTTGTTTCCTTAGTTTGATTAGCTTGGTAAAAACTTAAAATGTCCTCTTTCTCATGAATTTAATAGGTTATAACCCTGCATAGTGCTAAACATATTCAAATAATCAAAGCAAACCAGTTTTTATTGTTGATTTTAAGATATGAATTTAAATCATATAAGTAAATGATTAAGTGAGAATAAAGTCTTAATATATATCTCCCACCTTTTGTCTAGTACCCTTCTTCAGCAGCCCACCTTCCCAAATATTGTAGACTCTCAGGAATCATATTGTTGTCATCGTTAGCAAAAAATAAGCTTCTGGCTGCTCGGGAGGCTGAGGCAAGAGAATCGCCTAAGCCCAAGAGCTGGAGGTTGCTGTGAGCCGTGTGACATCATGGCACTCTACGGAGGGTGGTAAAGTGAGACTCTCTCTCTCCAAAAAAATAAAAATAAAAATAAGCTTCTGGCTTTGAGTGCAATTTAAGCAGCAGACTGTTTTAACAGGGGAATTCTCGGTAAAGGGCACATTGACAAAGCCTGATATCCTGAGTAATCCTCTACCTTGCCCATCTCTCCTAACCCAGAAAACAGAGGATGTCCCTGCTAAAATGCCAGCCAGGTGCTGTCAGGGAAGCGGTGGCAGCAGCAGCAGCCTCTCTTCCCAGAGCTCTTCCGGAGGATCTTCACATTGTGCTAAGGAGCAGCTTCCCAAGTACCAGGTGAAACCACCTCTCCCATAGGAACAGCCTGTGGGTGAAAGGAGAATGAGACCTGCTTGGGGGCTCTTCTCCAGGAAGGTGATAGCAAGTCTTGACAGAGCATCTTCAAGTGTTTCTTGTCCATATTGTTTTTCCCACTTTGGCTTTTATCTCTCAATAAAAACTGTGATACAGCTCAATACATACTGAGTGAGGAAGAGACATTAGAAATCAGGTTATTTATCTTGTTTCATATGCTTTGCTGTCACATCCAGAACAATAAACGTGTACTTTCCAGTTTTGTTATGAGAACTCCTAAGGATTCTTGGAATGCATGTGGGGACCGTAAGAAAATAGAGTTTGCCAATAGAAGGAAGAAACCCTTGTATGTAGGCGAAGAAAGAAATGGGAAGACATAACCTGAAAATGAAGGATAGAGAACTGGTGGCATTTTTTTTTACGCTGTGTGTGTGTTTTGGGGTTATTGAGAAATACTGGCTGACTAGAAGAAATGTCTTGTAAATACTGAAAGCAGAAGGGTATTAATTGATATCAAACTTCTTTTAAACCCATCTAGGATCTTGCCTACTATGTTGCTGGAAAAGCAAAGATAGGGAATTACCAACAGCCACAGTACCAGAGGGCTTTGCCGATTTCCTAGTTGGGATTTGTACAGCACATTTTCCTTACTTCACAGTGCTCCTGGGTCTCAAAGAAGTTTGCAATTTGAAATTTTATAAAGTGAGATTTTCAGCTACTTGAGAATCACAGTTGACATGTGGCCCTTGTACCCCAAGAAAAAGCAGATTATAAAATGGAGGAAGTGGGTGGGTGGACTAATAACGAATGTGAGAGACAGTTGGTTTCTGTCTGCCTGTAGTGCAGAGGGTAGTGTGAGCGTTAACCAAGGAGAGGAACCGAGTTAAATAGACTCTGCAACCACTTCTGAGTAGTGCGTGTGTGTGTGTCCGTGTATGTATACGCGTTTGTATATTTGGAGTTTAAAAAAAAAAAAATATTCAGAAGAAAGTTAAGCATGATGCCTGTGTTTTGCCGTAGGTGGAGAATTGGGCTGGTGGGCGGGGTGCAGAGAGATGGTTATTTTGTTTTCGGTTTGCTTGACATTCACTCCATCATGTTCGTAAGTGTGCCACCAGCACCTACCGTGGATGCAAAGAAGACATTACCCCAGTGCATTCATTCTCACATCACATAACAGTATTCAGTGTGTGAGTGAATGCCTGGGGTGTAGGATTCTAGAGCTCATGGAGAGGTCTGGGCCTAGAGGTAAAGACAAAGGGTGGGTGTATTCTATGTAAATAGTAATCAAAATTAGAATAATGGTTGAAAATGCAGGCACTCAATGGGAGTGCCCGCTGAGGAACCAATCATGTTCCAGGGATAATCTGAGAAAGAAGAGATTCAAAAAGGAGAATAATTAATAGCATCAAATATAGTGAAAGAAGTTGAATTCAGCAAACTAGAAAGTGTGCATTGGATTGGACGGGGGTGGGGGGGGATATAGTTCATCATCTGAGGAGCTGGGGTAGATGGAGCGTTAGCGGCAAAGCCAGGCTGCAGGAAGGTAGTGGGCTCACCAGAGTGGGACCAGGGGAGGCAGCACTGTCCACCTTTTGGATGGCAAAAGGTGTGAGAAGGACTGGTCAGAAGTAGGAGGGGTCAGATAGTTTGAAATGTTTTTGTAAAACTTAAGAATTATCAGACCATCTGTTATCTTTTGGAGCCTCACAAAATCCTGCCTGCATCAAGCAATTGGCATTTTTGATCAAGACTGTTAATTATTTTGTTGAATTGTAATGAACCCTAATTCTTTTCAGGATGTGTTCCTAGTACCAAAAGAGTTACGCTGTTTCTTTCATAATTTAATCTTTCTATTTAGTGTTTAGAAATACAGATAATAGCAATCTTTGTTTCTCACAACAAGAATAAAAATGAACTCTGAAAAACACTTGGATCCCATATGAAGATATTGTATAAAGAAGAAATTATTGGACATTAGTAATAATTTGAGAGGAAAACAGGCAATCACCATTATAGATTAAGATTATAAAATGACCAGTTGCAGCATTGAGAAATAGTTGTAATTACCGACTGAACTAATGAGGAACCCAGAAATGATAAACATTATTTTCTATCACATTGCGCATCATGTTGCTCCACATACTAACATTGGTTTTTGTTTCCTGCATGTAGTACACAAGACCTGCTTCTGATATCAACATGTTAGGGGAAATGATGTTTGGCTCAGTGGCAATGAGTTACAAAGGCTCCACCTTAAAGATACATTATATACGGTGAGTCTGGGCTTCCCTTTCTACTGGTTGTGAGAAGTGGAATGGTGATATTCACTCCTTAACTCAAAAATGCATTTTTCTCCTCTTTTTCTTCTTCTCTCCTCCCTCCCACCAGCTCTCCTCCGCAACTGATGATTAGTAAAGTCTTCTCGGCAAGAATGGGCAGCTTCTGTGGAAGCACAAATAAGTAAGTGTGGAGATTTGTGCTTCTTCTCACCTCCATCTTTTTAAGTGCCTAATTCTGGACAGTAATTCTTCAAAGGTTTTTTGAAATAAGAAGCAAGGTGAGTCCAAGTTAACAAAGAGGATTTAAAAGTTCATTTGAGCTGGGCACTGTGGCTCATGCCTGTAATCCTGGCACTTTGGGAGGCTGAGGTAAGTGGATTGTTGAGCTCAGGAGTTTGAGACCAGCCTGAGGCAGAGTGAGATCCCCCTCTCTAAAAATAGCCAGGCATGGTGGCAGGCACCCGTAGTCCCAGGTACTCAGGAGGCTGAGGCAAGAGGATCATGTGAACCCAAGAGTTTGAGGTTGCTGTGAGCTATGAACGCCCTGGCACACTACTGAAGGTGACAAAATGAGATTCTGTCTCAAAAATAAATAAATAAAATAGAAGTGATCATTTGTCCTGTAAACAATAAATGGGAAAAGGCTTTTGACTTTTTTTTTTTTTTTTTTTTTTGAGACAGAGCCTCAAGCTGTCACCCTGGGTAGAGTGCCATGGCATTACAGCTCACAGCAACCTCCCACTCCTGGGCTTAAGCGATTCTCCTGCCTCTGCCTCCCAAGTAGCTGGGACTACAGGCACCCGCCTGGCTATTTTTTGGTTGCAGCCATCATTGTTGTTTGGCGGGCCCAGGCTGGATTTGAACCTGCCAGCTCAGGTGTATGTGGCTGCTTCCTAGCTGCTTGAGCCACAGGCGCCAAGCCAAGGCTTTTGACTTTTTTTTTTTTTTTTTTTTTGCAGTTTTTTTTTTTGCAGTTTTTTTTGCCAGGGCTGGGTTTGAACCCACTACCTCTGGCATATGGGGCCAGCACCCTACTCTTTTGAGCCATAGGCTCCGCCTCAAGGCTTTTGACTTTTGACTTTATCACGTAGCCTTAAAGACAGGTGAATGTTTGTCTTTATATATTTTGAATCTCCATTTGTTACCCACCATGTTCCCAGTGGCAGTAACCAAGTTTTAATTCCCTGGAAAATTGAAAGATAAAGGGAAAAAAAGGAAGGGGCTACCTTAATGATTTTAAGGTATTTTCTAATATTTCATCTTTTTAAAAAATCGTATTTATTTATTTCTGAAGGATTAAAGTACATGATGAATGTTTCCAGGCTGATTCACCCCTGTGTGACAGAATGGGTTGCCATCCATTCCAAGTGCCCGTTTGAGCCTCTGTGATTGATTGATACTTAGGTCATGCATTATTTTCATTTTCACTCCTGTTTTTCCCTCTAATTTTACAATTCTGCATAGACTAGGAATACTGGAATGTTTAATAGCTTAAAACTCTTATCTTGGCACATTGGTCAAATATTTGTTCAAAGGGAATTATTTCATATACCGTATACATATATTTGGATACTATTTAGTATGTCTTTCCTGACTCTTCAACAAAATAGGTTGAGCAGTTAATATTGGACTGTCGTGACTTAAGCCAGTATGAGAATTAGTGTTTATTTTTTATGAGATCTTTCTTCAGACCACTGGGACAACTTAATGTTTATTACTCTTAACTCCTTGTAATGAAACATTGAGCTTAAATTTAAGTAAAAATTATTTTGGCTTTACTATGCTGTATTATCCTCAAAATATTGATATTTATTTTACTTGTTAATGCAATGAATTATTAATATCTACTTCCCTCACTTTGGGGGGGAAAGGGCTCCTTGCTGTGTTACCTGGACTAGGGCGCATTATAGCTCACAGTAACCTCAAACTCCTGGGCTAAAGCTCCTGCCTCAGCTTCCGATTCGTGCCCACCAAAATATCCAGCTAATTTTTTTCTGTTTTTAGTAGAGACAGGTTCTCACTCTTTTTAAGGCTAGTTTTAAACACCTGAGCTCAAGTGATCCTTCTGCCTCAGCCTCCCAGATTGCTATGATTACAGATGTGAGCCACTGCACCCAGCCTTCCCTCATATTTTTTGAGTAATTCTAACTTCTATGAAATCAGATTTTTATAAGAATCCTAATTTCTTTTAAGCCTGGAAAAAATTGCTAAATTGTTATGTTAACTAAGAGTTAAAATTAATTTCATTTTGAGAGTTTATATAAAATCCTTAAAATGAATTACAACATCTTGGGTGTCAGTTGCTAAAGCAAAATTTAGAAGTCACTAGCATAATCCTAGGTGTCAGTCACTGAAGCAAAATTCAGAGGTTGGTGTTCCATTATATAATATGTAATTATTAGAAGCATAGTTATTTGGTTGTATGGGTTGAGCTACCTCCAAAAGCATTTGTTTTTCTCCAATGAATTCCTCTAAAATTGCTAGTTTAATTCCTTTTGATAGTTGTGAGACTTTATTTATAAAGAAGAGCATTGAATGACTGCCGGGGTTTTATCTGTATTAAGAAGACTACTAGTAAACAGCTTTCGTAGCCTCTTGACATTTTTGTCCTCTCTCTTCCTTTCTTCCCCTCTCTGGATTTAGCTTGCAAGACAGCTTTGAATACATCAACCAGGATCCTAATTTGGGAAAACTGAACACAAGTCAGAATAGTTTGGGTCCCTGTCGTACTGGAAGTAACCTAGGTAAAATCAGACACACAAATCCTTTCTTTGTAAAGATCACTATCGTGGGTGTGTGTTTTGCTTTATTTGAGTTTGTTGTGTTGTTTTTTCTTTTGCATTATCTTTAATCTGCCTTTATTTTGTGTGTGTGTGTGTGTACTCTGTGTGCCCTCGTTGTGTGTTTCTGTTTAGGTCTGCTGCAAGCATGCAGCAGCAAACTGCTGCAGGGGGTAGCTGAAGGAGGACCCCTCCGGCTCACCCGGAGTGCTTCTTTCTTTGCAGGTTTGTGTGGAATGCTGCATACAGTGTGCCCCACACACGTTAACAAATCCATGCAGATTCTTAGAAAAAATCCTATTTGTGCCTCTCTAGAAATCCCAGGGGCTCTTGTAGTAAGAGAAATTAGTTTCAAATGCAGCCAAATTCATGGTGCTTAAAAAATTCCACCAGTGAACCTCAATGTAAATGTCTCCACTAATACTCCAATGTAAGCTGATTTTGATCTGAAATGAGCCCTTAGTGTTTCTAAGAGGATTATTTTTTCCAATTTTTTCTGGGCCTATTCTGCTGCTGCAAATGCTTCCCTCTGCCGTGGTATCTTTTATCCATTTATTCCCCTGCATCCTCACCTGCACGGAGTTTCTTTAAAAGTCGCCCTAATAAGAGCATGGACAGTCTCTCTCTCTCTTTCTCACTCTTGATTTCACTCTCACCTAACTGGTTTACATATAATTTTTAGGTTCTTTGCAGGTATAATCATCTTGGTATCTGTGGGTAAATTCTGAGACTGGGCTGCCTTGCTGGCTAAGGCTGTTGAATGTTATAGTCTTGGCATGATTAACAAGTACGGGGACCCACCAGTGCTAACACTGAAAGTTGAGAGTACAGCAAATGGTATTTTTCTTTCCATTCTTCTGTATAGCCTGAAATATGTCAAACACCATATTTAACTGATGCCCTAATGAAAATGACACCCTCCCACCTACCTAGAGTGAAGATAACATGTTTATATACTCTTTAAAATTGTGAAAATAAACATGCTTTGAAAAATAGCTGGCAAGCATAGGCAGGGCACTAGGCTTCTTAGAATTGTAAAACTTACTGTAGCAACATTTCCTGTGCCTTCTAGCTCAGTTAGTATAAAACCTGAAGCATTCCTATAAGTCTGTAATATTTTAGAATGTTTTCCACAATTCATGCCAGGACATGAGTTTTCTTTCCTAAGTTAATCTTCAATCATCCTATGTATTATTGTGTGTTGTACATATGGGTGTATATGGAAAAGTGGAGGAAGAGATATTTGAAAATGAATTGTTTTCTATCTGCCAAGAGAGTGGGTTATAAACAGAGAAACATTCTTTGAATTTGTGAAATGGTTTTCAAGTGTTTCTCTTCCCTAAGTTGCCTACAATTATAACTGAAACTGGATTATAAAACATTTTGAAAATATAGTGCTATTTAAATACTAATGAAGAGGAAAATGGCTAAAAATATCTACCTGGGAATATTTCTTCATTGAATCAATTGCATAAATAGTTTATGATTCAGGGTGTTTTAGAGTTAAACATCACTCAAAACTGTACATTCTACAAGAGGCTAAAGGCAGATGGTTACTTGGTTCAGTTTTCTCATCATCTTTTTATGTATTTAGTTTTGCCTTCTAGTTAATCTCTATTATAAGCTTATGCCAATCATCAGCAATAGCCTGCTTTGAAATTTAAAAATTGCTGCAGTAATTTTTAAAACTTTCTTATCTTTGAAGAGTCCAGTAACATGGTTTCCTCACGCCTTTATTTTAGCACACAGCACACCAGTTGACATGCCAAGCAGAGGACAGAATGAAGACAGGGACAGCGGCATTGCTCGATCAGGTATTTGTGCCTTTTTAAACTAATAAAGTGAACTATCTGTAATTGTATAGAAGTTGGGAAAGCAGAAGAGAGGTAGATATTCTCATCTTCTGTTTTGTTTTCTTCGTATTCTAAGATAGTCACATGTATAGAGATCTGAAACTTTGATTATAGCATCTGCAAGTTGTTGTGTAACATAAACGAGTTTTTTTTGATACCCAAATTCATGTGAGACCAGTAAGAAATTTCCTTCCAGGGGAAGCTTCCTTGAGCCACTATACTGAGAATGTGTTTGCAGACTGTGGAGTGTAGAATCAGAGGCAGGGGAGTGTTTGTGAAAGTGAGTCTGTCTGTGCCACGGCCAGCCTGCTGACCATGTCCTCCAGACATGCTGGTCTAGATTTTATCTCAGGGACCCTTCTCTGTTTGCTTCAAGACCCACACTTTTCTAACACTGCTTCTAAGATCTCTTGGTTTCAGCTTTTGTACCCAACTTTTTCAAACTTTTAATTTGTGGTTCAGATCTGAGGTAGATTCTGTTAATAAGATAAACGTGGTGAATGAATGATCTGGAATTCAAGGACTCACAGGTGCCTGGGGCTTTGCCTGATGCCTCTTTACCACACAAGCAGTCTGTGTCATCAGTGAGGACCAGAAACTCCCTACTGGATTCCCCTGTGACACAGGGCACCTTACCAGACAGGCCAGCCAGCCTGCGCTTGGCCTGCATCGGGGCCTTGGGGCCTGCCTTCACCTTCCTCCCTGGCCTTTCAGTCATCTCTCTTCCCATCTCTTGCCTTTAGACAGTGCTCACCGGCCCTCATGTTTCTCCTCTGTGTCCTGTCAGAGCCCTTCACCCTATTTTGTATGACTCAGCTCTTGAGTTACTAAATAAAATGTAACTAATTACTGAGATGGTTTCTGTATGTCACGTAATATAATGTGAAGCATTTCATTTGTGGTTAAAATTGATTCATTTTGTTGTTTATAATCCTTTCTGTAAAGTTTGGTTGGAACCTTTGGTCAGAGATGTAACTCCCATTGGTTAGACCTGTATCGTTTTCACTGACAGCCTCTCTATGCAAACATAAATTCTGAGATGGCAGAGGGCAGCATGTGAAGCGCTAAATGGGCTGGTTTTGCTTTGTTTATATTTAATGGCGCTCAGGATAATTTCCTCATTCCTTATGGGGCACTGTCAGATAACTCTCTTGAGTCCCTTCAGCTACTCAAAGAGATGCCTTGAGCTTGGTATCCCAGGGCTCAGCTTCCTGCCCTGTGGGTCCACCCGGCAGGACTAGGACTAGGGCTGGGGCTGGTTTTGTGATGGTTGAATTTCCAGACAGAAAGGTGTGGATCTTGTCAGAAGTCATAAAAAGGGAAGCACAACCCTGAAACTGAGATTACTTTTAATCAAAATTGCTACTGTCTTTGTGGCTGACAGAATTTAACACGTCTGACTTTGTGTGGTGAGGACTCTTTACTTCTCTGTCTATGAAAGAAAGATGAACAACATTCTACTGAGGCCTATCTAAACACTAGTGTCACAGAGTTTCTCTCAGGCCATAATTTCATTTCCTTCTTGTTCCAGAAAAGATTTAGAGATTTTGAGGGAATTAATACCAACACAAACATTATTAGGAGGAAGTCTAGATTTTCCTAGGGCACTTTTCAGTTTATAGTTGACATAAATGGTTCATGTTGTCCAGGTCAAAATCTCACTTGTTTGTATTCTTCAGATAATTTACTCCTAAAACTACTTTTCTTCCCCTTTGAGCAGCAAGAATGTTGAGGGCCAAGTTCAAGTGAAAAGTCTATAGCAGCCAGATCTGAATGTTTTCTCATAGCCCATGAGAGGAACTTGGGACTGGCCAGATCGAGGTGAGGACAGGGAGCAATATTAACATAAATGTGAATTTTCAGAATTAGAGAAGACTGGTTTTCTATTCCAGATGATCTTTACTTGCAGTTTCTGGTTCTTCTGATGGGAAGGAGGGGGCTGCAGATGCCTGAGTGGTGTTTTGCTCTCCTTCTGTCCTAATAGATGTGTTTGCCTTCAGGTACCATCTGCTGGTCCCTGGCACCTGTTCTCAAATCACTGAGTCCATGTACAAAGTAGCATGAGCACTACATCCTGGGGGAATTCAACACTCTGTTAACATAAGAACTCCCAATGTTTTGATTACACTGTATTCTCTAATTGAGATTTGTTATTATGCCCACCTTAAATTGTGTCAGGACCAAGGTCCCAGTTTTTAAACAGACTGAGAGCCCCAAGTGTTGTTAAATTAACAGTAGAAGATGTAGACAATCAAAATGTACAGTCTAGAGAGTTGAGAGATGGGAAAAGTTTTTTAAAGAGATTTTATTTTCTAGAAGAGTTTTAGATTTACAGAAAAATTGGGAAGATAATATAGAGAATTCCCATGTGACCTGCCCCCAGTTTGCCCTACTATTTACATCTTAGGGCAGCGTGGTGCATTTGTTATAGTTAGTGAGCCAGTGGTGATAACCACATTACTAGCTGATGTCTGTAGTTCACCCAGGGCCCTCTTTCATTCCCAGGACCACATTACATTTAGTTGTCATCTTTTCAGGCTTCTCTTGGCTGTGGTAGTTTCTCAGACTCTTTGTTTTTGATAACTTTCAGGAGTACTGGTTAGGTATTTTCTTGAATACTCTAGTATTAGAATTTTTTTAAATATTTTTGTCATTACATTGAAGTGATGTGTTTTTGGAAGGAATGTCACAGAAGTAAAGTACCATTTTTATCACATAGCAGCGTTACCTACTGTCACCTTGATTTGTGACCACAGATATCAACCATGATTATCCAGCTAAGATAGCATTTAGCTGGTTTTTTCCACTGTAAAGTTATTTATTTACCCCTGTCCGTTCTATATATTTTGGAAAGAAGTCTCTACACTCAGCCTACACCTGAGGAATGGGGAATTGTGCTGCTCCTCATTGAGGGCAGAGTGTCTACATAAATTATTTGGAATGCATGGGAGATGATATCTCTTCTCCCAGTTTATTCAGGCATTGTATCAGTATGGACTCGAGGATAGTTTTTAATTTGGTCTCTAACCCAGTGCTAGTCAGTGTATTCTCATTGTATTTTCTTTTGGATAATTTGGATGTCTTCTTTGCATATATAAGAAGGATATATTGTATTTTAAGAAGTTATTTTTGTGGCCGTAATTACACATTTTCAAGTAAGGTGTTGAGAGGGAGAGGAGGAAGGAACCAAGGATGACTCCAGTTTCCAACTTGAGAAAACAAGTGGAGGGTGGGCATTAACCAGTCAGGAGTGACAGATATTGAGATAAATTTTTAGCTAGACGGGTCTATAAGTTCTCCAGTTATGACTGGTCAGCTATAATTTAGAAATAGGTAGCTGGAACTGAATAGATGGGTCTGAGCAGAAACAAAAACTTAGAAATCTTGGGTCCCTGAGTAGAGTAAGTTTCAGGGTGATAGGCGTGAGACCAGCATCATCGAGCCTTGTCTTCTGACTTTGCTTCAGCTCTAAACTCTTCCTCATCGGAAGGTTTAAATCATTGGTAAGAAAACTAATTTTCTCATTTTTTTCTTCTCATTCCCTCTTTTCTTAAAAGTGCTAAGATAAAGTCAGTATAAGGAAAACATCTAATATGTGCTTTTAAACATTTTTATTTGTTTTGAAATGAACCTTCAGGGTAAGGATATACATCGTCACAGTGTTTGAATAAGACGTGTTTTAGCCACTGCGGATGTAGTGTGGACCCCTGCCCTACATTCCATTTGGATGTCAAATCTGACACCACACACACACACTCCCAAAAGGATATGAAAATGTTTTTCACTCATATAATGAGATTATTCTGGTGAGAGAGCGGGGCGGCCTTCCCACACTGGTCAGAAAATGGCTTGAGAGCAGGCAAAAGGGATAAACCTGGGTTCTTTTGGTGGTTAGTGGTTAAGTCTGGGGTGAGGGTTCCTGCATGTGGTTTGAACTTCTCACTGGTTCCAAAGAAGAGAGTATCTGGGCTTTCTCATCAGCTTGCCCAGGTGTGGAACAGAAGGGGAAGGGGAGCGGGGTAAAACTTAAGAACTGTCTCAGTTGAGCATCTAGAAATTAAGTCAGATTCTTAATTGCAACATGGGTACCACTGAATAAAGCAAAATGACTTTATCCCATTTGCACCTGAGCCCTTCCCTGAATTAACTGATACCACACTTTGTAGAGAAGAACAGGAGTCAGGAGGACGCTGTTGCTTGTCGCCTGTATAGGTCAGAAGGCTGTGGCACCGTGTTGACCTTGCACCATTCCATGCCGGCAAAGGCTTGACCTGCAGCTTATCTGAGTCATGGCTGTAGAATTGTGGTCCTCCTGGACATGGGAGACCTGGAAGGAGCTGCTAGGAGGTCATCCCCTACTCACTTTCCTGTCTCCCAGGAGGCATTCATGAAGCAGTTTGCAGTCACCTCCAGGGTACTAATGAGTATGAGTTTTTTTGTCCCACCCCTTCAGCCTATAGCTGCAAAAGACAAAAGTACTTGCTCTTCAGCCAATAGGATATCCCACGACTTGCATTGCCGATGTCGGCTCCTTTGGTGTTGGGGTTGTCCTTTTGGGCATGTGGTGATGAGGGTCACTGGGAGCTGGCACTGGGGGCCTTATTCTTCTTTTCCACATCTGTGTAAGTATAAACGTGCCAACTCTAAAAATCCCTGGTCATAGCTTCCCCACTGAGCCTTGGTCTTGGCCTTGCTCTGCCTTGTGTTATACAGGTGGCCTGAACAGAACTAGAACTCAATTTCTCTATTTCTTTTATGTCAGACCTTTGTATTTTCCTGGAGTAAATATTTATTTTTCTCACTCTTATGAATTTGTTGGCTCTTCCACTTTAGGTTTTTCTTTTACTCTAAAGTTGTATTCTTATATATCTATTTAAGAAAAATTAGAATCAGAAAATAATGCAGATAGCAATCAAAATTATAAGGGATTGAGAATAAATCTAAGAAAATGTGTGCTATTGTTATAGATAAATTTTTATTTTTATTCATTTATTTTTTTAGATTGCGGTTATTTTATTTTACAAATAGATAAAGGAAAGCAAGAAAAGACTTTTGATATATTTAAGTGACACTTTAATCACACATATATATAAAAGCTAATTATATATTGGAAAAGGTTTATAAGAAAGAGTTTTTTTGTTTTGTTTTTTTATTGTAGGAGAATAAATGTGCTACCATTCCTTTTGAAATAATTTTCTTAAGTAAAGATATGCTTTCATGACAGTAGAAAATAAATCGATTCACTAATCTACCAAAGAAATAAAATATTGATGTTACCTCCTAAGTTAAACATACCTGGCAATTCTTAACTACTTTCCAAAAAGACTAAGGAGCTAGGTAAAAAAGTGAGGATTTTCTAGCTTCTAAATGATCAGGCAGAAAATACAACCCATCAGCTACAGAATTAGTAAGAGCAAACTCCTATGCTTTTCCATACTAGGTACTGTGTATAATTTACACACCATAATTACATTTAACCATTATAAACTATTAGGTCATACCTATTACTCTTAATGGTTTTAGGCAAGTAATTGTAGGTTTAACAATATAAATGTCGATTTCCTAAATTTGACAACTGCTAAAAAAGAGTTTTCAGAACTACGTTAGATACTAATGACCGACCTACAGAGGCTAATTTTAAAGTGCCTATCAGGGCATAATAAATCCTGCAGAAGCCTCAGCCTCTGCAATATCATCATAGATTAACAGCTTTATAAATCATAAACATTAATATGGAACAATTAAGGAAAAAACTCTTCAGGTGGCATCCAGGTTCTTATAGGCTTCTTCAATGAGCGTTAACATGTTCTTAATCTGGGAGGAATTATGAAGAACATCCAAATCCTTTAGAAGAGCATTCTGGTTTGGAATTAAGTGTCAAAATTTCTGTCTGAAGTGTGGGTGCTTTGAGACTTTTCTGAGAAAGTTCTGGAAGAGAGAGTACACTCCTGCTATCCATTTGAAGCACCTGTTTTAGTGTCTTTTCTTCCTCTTCTACCTCACTTTCCAGAATTTCGATTTTGTTCTTTAGGCTCTGAATATCCTCAGTCATCAGTTCTGCAGTCTCTACCATTTTTCCTATTTCTTCCTGCAATAATGCCAGACCTTCTTTATTAGCTTGCTCCTATGCTCTTTCCACATCCAGTAGCCTTAACACATGAGTTAAATCATTCAGCTTTTCAGGAGGGACTTGCAGGGTTTCACAAAGTTGTAGCAGTCTTTTTTTCAGTAAGTTGAGATGATACTGTATTTCTTCTTTTTCTCTACTACTGTTATTCAAAATTGTTATTATTACTGATTCCATTGTTGTTTGCAAATGCTCTCTGCTACTCTTTGAAAGTGGTTGCCAGGTTTTCCTTTTGTTGGGTGCTATCTTTATCTGTTTTATATTAGGATGATTTGTTCTTCAGAAGACAGATGGTTTGGATGATTTTTTTTTTTTTCCTGTGTTTCTAACCTTTTTCTCTGACAACTCTTCATCATCATCAGTTTGTCCTTCTGCATTTCTTTTTAACTGTTGAGACTTTTTCTTGGAAACATGTGGTTTACCAGGCATCTTGATCACTAATTTCTCAGGAACCCTTCCGGGAGCCACGCTCAGGATAATTCGCTACAGATAAATTTTTAAAACTTTGGTAAAAGACGACCTAAATAAATGGAGCGAGAAATCAGATTCCACGAATTAATCTGTAAATTCAGTGTAATTTGAATTAAAATCCTTTGTGAAGCCAGACTAAACAACTTTTTACTTACATAGAAGAGTAAAAGGACCAAGTTTTTATGCTTTTCATGAGTCTTTTGTAGATTCTACTCTCAGGGCCCAGACCATGGATAAGACATAAGAATATTTGAGTAAGTTCGCATATAAATGCAGAGTGAGCTGGCCACCAAACCTGTGCTAAAATTCATAGCCTAGATGAGAAATTAAAGTGTAAGATTTTTTTTTTTGAAATCGTGGTGGGGAGAACATTGTTTTTTTTTCTTTAAGGGGGTTTTTTATGAATTTCATTAAAACTTAAACGACCTAGAATGCTTTTGAGAATTCTTTAAAATCCTAAAATCATTTGTGGTGTGGGAGATAAAACATATTACCTATAATTTGATTTGTCTATTAAATCAACATATTTGATTATTAAAAATGAGATTTTCAGGTGGCACCTGTGGCTCAATGGAGTAGGGCGCCAGCCCCATATGCCGGAGGTGGCAGGTTCAAACCCAGCCCCAGCCAAAAAAAAAGAGAGATTTTCTTGCCAGGCAATACCTGCAGCTCTACACGTTGACATTGACCTTTTAAATGCTTCTATTTGGTTATGTTTAGAAATAAAAGTGCTGAACTTCAAGGAACCTTCTATTTTGCAAATGTTTAAATAAGCTAAAACCTGAAGAGTTTTTACTACTGTGTTTTGGATGTGGTACTCTCTGTATTAAACAGAAAAGTACTCATGGTCACAGCCATACCACTACCACCGTAAAAAACAACAACAAAAAGTGTAAATGAAAGTGGGGGAGAAAACCAAAATCTGAATGTTGTGTGTACAGCTGTGGCCACAGGAAACTTTTGGTAAATTCGATCTTTGAATTTTGTCTAAGAGTTGTTTTCTAATGCTTTGGTTCAGTGATACTTACTGAGATAGACATCAGTATATTTCACGTAATCATTTGCTTATTCTTCGTTCAGCATTTCTTTTTTTTTTTAATATAGGGTCTCACTCTGTTGTCCAGACTAGAGTGCAGTGATGGCATCATAACTCACAGCAACCTCAAACTCCTGGGTTTTAGTGATCCTCCTGCTTCAGCCTCTCCTGTAGCTTGGACCACAGATGTCTACAGTTAGCCACGATGCCTGGCTAATTTTTCTATTTTTAGTAAAGACAGGGTCTTGCTCTTGCTCAGGCTGGCCTTGAACTCTTGACCTCAAAAAATCCTCCTCCCTTGTCCTCTCAGAATGCTAGGATGATAGATGTGAGCCCCTGAACCTGGCCCAGCGCATATCCTCATGTAGCAGACATGAGTATCTCATGTGGCAGATATTTTTCTAGGATATGGGAATAGATCAGTGGTGTACAAACATTATCCCTGATCTCCTGGAGTATAGTTAGTATGTATTCAATAAAGGAGAGACAGTTAAGAAACAATGAAGTGTAGGCAACCACTTACCACTGAAGAAAAGTAACTTCACTGAAGGCCTCTCCAAGAAGGTGAAATTTTCAGCTGAGACTTGAATGCCAGGAGAGACTGGCCACATGAACATCTCAGAGCAGAGAGCATCTTAGGCCTGGGAATGTGGCCTGGAGAGGGAACAGGCTTTGCAGATTTGTATATAAGGAACAGAAAAAGGTTGGAATATAGTAAGTGGGGAATGGGATAAGCTTAGAGAGGAAATAAGGGGCCTGGTGCTACTAATGCATTTTTTATTTTAATGGGAATGTTTTCAAATACATGTACTTAGATGGCTGCAGAAGAGGCAGAGTTAGGTGTTAGCTGCAGCATCCTTCCTCCAAATGTCTCCTTGCAAGTGAGATAGTTTGGCAGGCCCTAAGCCTGCTGTTCCAGGTCTGTGTTTGGGCCCGCTCTGAACATTTGCTACTGCCCTGTTCCTGCAGGAAGTCCGAGACTGCTGCTAGTTTGGTATTTTCATTACATTTCTTAGCAAAATAAGCGAACCCCCAAGTTTTTCCCTGAAGAAGTTGTAACTGCTTCTGAGCTCTTGACCTTTGCACTCCTTTTCTTATTCCTTGTGACTTACCACATTCTGTGATTGTCTTGTTAATTCCTTGGGGTCTTTTGTTTTTTCTTACTGAGAATGTAGGTTTCATGAGGGTGGAAACTCACCAGGTCTATCTTGTTGCCCCAGCAGCTTATATGGCGCCTAACATACGGTAGATGCTTAGTGATGATTTGAATAAGGGAGGGAAATATGTCCATGCATATACGTGAGTAGAAGTATGCACAGAATTTTTGTAATAATATTACATGTATCTAGTTCTTTCCATCCAGAGTATCTGGGATGTCTTTCCTTCGAGCCCTTTCCGTGGCTGGCTCACGTTGGCATTTATGTCTCAATTGAGATGTCCCGTTTTCGTAAAGGTGTTCTCTGACCACTGATTAAAGAATTTACCACCCGCCTGTCAGCCTTTGCCCTAGTTGCTTAAAGAAAATCATAGTAACTTATTTTTATAGCACTTACCACAGTCTAAAATCATTTATTCCGTGAGCGTGAACTTCTTAAGGGCAGGTACTCTGCACTTTCCCATCTCGGGTCCCTCGCATGCTGCCAGGGTCTTTTAGGTAGGTGTTCAATAAATATTTGTTAAGTAATGGATTTGATTTAAGAGTTCCCAGGCATTATTTGATCAAATCCAAATTCCGTAGTCAAATAAATCATCAGTACAGAGTGTCTAGAAAACTGTCAAAGTAGCAAAACTTTTTTTCAGAGAAAGTTAAACATTAATTTTAAACTTGAATTGTACATTCCAAGAAGAGCACAAATCAGCATTTTTAAATTATTAGATTTATTCTCTTTTCTCATTATTAATCTCTGCAAAAATAAATGGATGCTAGTTTAAGATTTTTCCTTAGACAGGAGGGTGGGGATGAAAGCAAGTCTTTTCAAATGAAAGTTAGCCAGGTGTAAAATGTTAGCAGTAATTTCCTGGTAATTGTCATTATTAATACATAAAACTGCAACAGTCTTTGAAATCTGTATGTATTTTTTTCTAATTATGAAAATCCTACAAATCACAAGTGATACTAATAATAGGTAGCGTTAGTTACAGCACTTTTAAAACTGAAACTGAGTCTATAATTGAGGTACCAATTGGAGAATTTTTTTTCCTGTTCACAGAGCTAACTGGGGTCACTGCTAGGGCTGGAACCCACACCACTAACCTCTCATGTCAAAGCTCTTTTCAGTAGTATCACTTAGGTGCCCTTGAGCCAACATTCAGATGTGCCAGTGTTGATAGCACAGCTGTCTGAATCCACCCTTTAATTATGAAAATAGCAATGGTTTGCAGGTTAGTCCTGCTCTTGCATTTAAAAGTTGTACTGTTTTGTTTGCTAGAATATGTGATTCCCCCCCCCCCTTCCCCCAGGTAGAGTATGGTGATGTCTCTCGAGCTCCTGGGCTCAAGTGATCCTTTCGCCTCAGCCTCCTGAGTAGCTGAGACCACAACACCCAGCTAATTTTTCTGTTTTCAGTAGAGATAGGATCTCGCTCTGCTTAGGCTGGTCTGGGATGCCTGAGCGCAAGCAATCCTTCCACCTCAGCCTCCCAGAGTGCTAGGATTACATACATGAGCCACCAAGCCCAGGCATGGTGATGTGCCATGATACTTTATGTAAAAATCTTAAATGATAAAATTTTTTTCATGAGAAAATTCTAGGTAGCACTAAGCTGTAAATGTCTCACTGTTATGCCATTAAAATTGTTATTCATCAGGAAGAAAGCAATGTTCTTTTCTAATTTTTTATCTTCCTATTTCATATCTCTATTTGAAGTCCTATTAGAATTTCTTTTCATAATTAACTAATCAGAAATAACAATCTTTTAGTGTTCCAGCATGTCTTACTTGGCCCATCTTTTCCAAGAACTATCAGAGGGTCTGGGAGGCTGAGGCAGATTGATTGCTTGAATTCAGGAGTTCAAGACGAGTGAGAGCAGGACCCCATCTCTCCTAAAAATGGAAAGGCAAGAGGGTCTCTTGAGCCCAAGAGTTTGAGGTTGCTGTGAGCTATGATGAAGCCATGGCACTCTACCCAGGACGACAGAGTGAGACTTTGTCTCAATTTTTTTTTTTTTTTTTTTTTTAAATCAGAGGGAATGAATAGCTAACATTTATTGTGTGGGACGCTGGGCTGTGTTGTACATGTGTGATTTGTTCAGTTTTTTCAGGAACCTTATGAAATAGGCCAGTGCTTTTCAAACTTTTATCTACAAACCCATGCCAATGCATTTTCCATCATGATCCACTAACAAACATCTTCATATATAAAAAAGAAAGGTTCCATGGATTAATATTCACAGTACAATGTACTCTGTTTTGTTTTATTTTTTAAATGTTGGTTTTTATTTCTCAATTCAAAATTCACCAGCAACTGGCAGCTCTTATGAAAAATACTTAGGTGTGGTACTTTATTGTCTCCAATTTTACAGATGAGAAAGCTGACAGGTTAAGTAAAACTGCCCCAGTGTCACAGCTTCCAAGTGGCAGAACTAGGATTTGGACACTCTGTAGAAGAAATACTCATTTGCCCAAATTTTCCTTCAAAATGTAGAGTGAAGACGTACTCAAGAGGAGGAAATATAAATAAACATTGTACGTGGCATTAGTCACCAGGTAGCAATATAGACAGTTATGTTACGTGGACCATTTTATCAGAAATCTGCAGTCTATACTTTAATAGGAATAATAATTATTTTGCATTTGTAATGTGATGCCTGATTATTTATGCATTTGCTGTATCTGTGATCCTTATTTTCTTTAATTTGTTTCCCTTTTTAAATGATGTTTTCTTTGCTGTACAGAACTCTTAATAAGGAAGAAATTATAGTCTCCCTCTGCTGGAGATGACTGGTAGAATCTGCAAATTTAGGTTACTTGGCATACATAGATATTCTGGGTTTTTTATTATGTTAAAATATAACATAAAATTTACCATCTTAACCAATAAACATGCAGTTCTGTGGTATTAAATACATTTGTAAAGTTGTATGTTATGTAGCTATGTATGGACTTGTTTACCTCAACTTTCAAATTCCAAATTTTCTTCCCCACAGCCTCACTAAGCAGTCTTTTGATTACGCCTTTCCCATCTCCAAGCTCCTCCACATCCTCTTCCAGCAGTTACCAGCGCCGCTGGCTTCGAAGTCAGACAACAAGTTTGGAAAATGGCATCTTTCCAAGGAGGTGAGTTGCAGGCTTCCTCTTGTGAGAGCAGTGCTGGTGGAGGCAGTGTGGTGGAACCAGCAGGGTGGCTGTCCTCACCTATTGTCAGTGGAAAAAGAGCTGAAACTGGTTGATTAGTTCCTGCTTAGCCTGAAAGTTTACAAGTTAGAAGTTGTAAGGAAAGAATAAATAAAAGTTCTTTTTAAAAAAAAAAAAAAAAGAAAGAAAAATCTTGTTTGGAAGACACTGGGAAATATCTGGTAGCTATGTTGTATGTGAGTTAGATTTGGTATTATTAATAATTTAAAATGAGTATGCTCTCTTTAAATTGGATTCCTTCAATATGAAGCCTTTATATGTAACAAAGGGTGGGATAAGTATCTTCCTTGGCTACAGTAATATCAATGCGGTATTTGAAATAAAAGAAATCAAGGGTTTGTGACATACGTAGTATTCTATTCATAAAACTTAAATTCTTAAACTAAGCAGACATGAATACCATTATAGAGACTGCATCGAGGTATATTGTGTCTTCATTTCAGTTGGGTTTGGATCTAAGATTTAGTTGTGTGCAAAAGGTACATTTGCTGTTAAATCAGTAGCTTTCAATTTCCTGTTCCAGTTGCCCAAAACTTAAGGGTAGTCTTTATGTGTACCTATAAAAATTAACATGTCAATTAATGAACTTAGTAAATTGACTAGTGATTACCATATGTAAAGCTCTGTGAAGGTATAAACATCTTCATCTCCATGCCTGTGCTTTACTTTGTAGACTGGAAGGAAAGATGGTTATACACTTAAAAAGTGGCGTAAGGCTGCTCCACAATAGATGCCATGGAAGACATAAAGTGCTGTGGGAGGGAGAAAGGAGGGAGAAACAGGGATGGTCATGGGGGGATTTGCAGCCCTTCGTGGAAAAGCTGGCACACACTGAGAAATGAGAGGACGTGTGTGTTCTCACAACCCTGGGGAGTTAATAGTTGCATCGCTCACCAAGGAGCTGCTTTTCTGGTCGGGGGAATTCTAGGAGAATGATAAAAGTGTTAGAGGTTGGTGTGAGGACAAGTCCTAGGTCTGCAACTCACTATATCAGTGCTGCAACAAGTTAACCTGGATTCTAAGTGCTGCTTCCTCGTCTGTAGCATGATATTAATATTGGTACAGCCTCAGTTTTGTTGGACAGGTTAAATGAGATTAAGTATGTCCAGTGTTTAGCCAGGACGCCAGATACACTAAATAAAATACTGGTCAATATTAATTAGCTGCTATTACCATTGCTATCATCATTACCATTCCTGCAACTGTCAGGAAAAGGCTCTGCTACCATCCTCACTGCCTGCGTCTGTGATTAGAAGAGATGGGTCTTGGAAACCTTCCTCTCAAGATATCTTTTTTTTACTGAAAATTCTTTTTCATCCCTTCAGGTTTAAATCCAAAGTTGGGTGTTCCTCAACTCCCTCCTCCAAAATTCTTCAGTACTCTAATTTGAATTGAGACCTGCCACTGGGCACTAATGACCCTCTAGGGAACTTATACCCAAAATAAGTAACTGACATTCAAAAAGCCTATGAATAGAGTCAGGGTTGGCTACATGAATTGTGGGACCAGTAGCTAAAAATCAAGAAAGTGCTATGAAATGGACTAACAGGTAGTTTTTAAAAAGAATATTTTACTTACAAGATGTAATAGAGGTAATAGTGATAGAAGAATAATATAAACTTATAAAGTCCCCAAATATTTTTGTTGTCATAATGTTATATTGTAAATAATATTGAATGTGTTATCTTGGGAATTAAGATTTTTTTTGGCTCACTTTTCTACAAGTTTACTTGTTAGGTCATCAAAACTTATAGTTTAGCAACTTGGCATTCCATCAGTATAACTGAAAGTGATATTGGTCACTCCAGGCAAATGTAACATGGCAAATAATTTTTGGTAATTTTTTACGTGGAGAAGAATCTTTCTGCCAACATGATGCTATGTAGCTTTATGGGCTATAACATTGGGATAAACTTTCAAAATGTAAATTTTAGTACATCTAGATCAGATGATTCTTGTAGAACAATTTTTTTAAGATTTCTTCACACAATTCCATTTCATGAAAGTCTGAATTTAAGTGTAAATTTATACAAGGTTATTTTAATGTTTCTTACATTTTCTACAACTTGTAGAGAGCTTACAAGAAATTAAAAATGTCCTAAGGAGTTGTATGTAATTCAGAATGCTTGTTTATGTGTCCTCAATTATGAGGAAAAGTTAAATTTTTTAAATTTCAAACTGTTACAGGGATACAAACATTTTGACTACATGAATTGCTTTTGCACAGTTTAAGTCAAAGTTATAAGTGTGTCCATCACTCAGATAATACAGGTTGTGTCTGCTGGGTGTGAATTTACCCATCCTGTCCTCTCCTCCACCCACTTGGATTCTGTTGAGTTCACCTCTCGTGTGTACTGTGGAAGTTAAGCAATTAGTTCCATGTAATGGTGGGTACATATGGTGTTTGTTTTTCCATTCTTGCAATACTTCACTAGAAGAATGGTCTCCAGTCCCATCTAGGTTGTTACAAAAGGTACTAGATCACCGTTTTTTATGGCTGTGTACACATACCACACTTTACTAATCCACTGATGTATTGATGGGTACTTGGGTTGATTTCACATCTTTGGGATTGCAAACTGTGCTGCAGTAAACATTGGAGTGCACATGTCTTTTTGATGAAACGACTTATTTTTCCTTTGGGTAAATCCCCAGTAGCAGGATTGCTGGAGCAAATGGTAGATCTGCTTTTAATTATTTGAGGAATCTCCACACAACTTTTCCTATAGGTTGTACTAGTTTGCAGCCCCACCAACAGTGTATAAGCATTCCTTTCTCTGCATTTATTCCATTGTCATTTGTTTTGAAACTTTTATGATAAACACTGTTCTCACTGGAGTTAGGTGATAACTCACTAATTTGATTTGCATTTTCCTGATGATTAAAGATAAGCATTTTCTCCTGTTTATTGACAATTAGTCTATCTTCTTTTGAAAAGCTTCTGTTTATATGTTTTGCCCACTTATTTATGGGGTTGTTTGATTTTGTTTGTTTGAGATGGAGTCTATGTTGCCCTTGGCAGAGCGCCGTGACATCACAGCTCACAGCAACCACAAACTCTTGGGCTTAAGTGATTCTCTTGTCTCAGCCTCCCAAAGTAGCTAGGATTACAGGCACCCACCACAACTCCCAGCTATTTTTTGGTTGTAGTTGTCATTACTGTTGGGCAGGCCCAGGTTGGATTCCAAGCTGACAGGTCCAGTGTATGTGGCTGGTGCCCTAGCTGCTGAGCTACAGGCGACGAGCCTTGTTTGTTCTTTTTTTTTTTTTTTTTCCTTGCTGATTTGAATTCTTGCAGTTATTTATTTATTTTTTTTTTTTGGCTGGGGCTGGATTTGAACCCACCACCTCCAGCATATGGGGTCAGCGCCTAACCCTTTTGAGCCACAGGCATCACCCTGAATTCTTTATAGATGCTGGTTATCAGACCTTTATTGGATGTATAACATAAAGATAGTTTCTCCCATTCTGTAGGCTGTCTATTCATTCTATTAATTGTTTCCTTGGCTGTGCAGAAGCTTTTTAATTTAATCAAAACCCCATTTGTTAATTTTTGTTGTTGTTGTGATTGCCTTTGAGGTCTCCTTCATAAATTCTTTGCCTAGGCCGATATGTATATAAGAGTTTCTTCCAGAATTCCTACAGTTTCATGTCTTAGGTTTAAGTCCATTATCCATCATGAATTAATTTTTGTGAATGGTGAGAAGTGTGGATCCTGTTTCAGTCTTCTACATGTGACTCAAATTTTCTCAGCATCATCTTTTGAACAGGGACTGCTGTCCTCAGTGTATGTTTTTGTCTGCTTTGTCAAAGATCAGATGGCAAGATGAGGATGGTTTTAAATATGTGTTCTTCGTTCTGATCTATGGGTGTGTATCTGTTTTCTGTGCCAGTACCATGCTGTTTTGATTACTATAGCCTTTTAGTATAGCTTGATGTCTGGTAAAGTGATGCTTCCTCATTTGTTCTTATTGCTGAAGATTGCGTTCATACAGAATGTAGAACTTTTTTTTTCTAGATGTGCAAAAAATGACATTGATATTTTAATGGGGATTGCATTGAATCTGTAAATCACTTTTTTTTTTTTTTTTTTTTTTTTTTTTTAAATACAAAAAATAGAATTTTGTAACCCTTGGTAATGTGTTTTGGGGTTAAAACCAAATGTATAACATTTTTTTTATACCTGTGCAAAAAATGCAATTTTTATTTTAATGGGGTTTTCATTGTATCTGTTAAACAACTTTTTTTTTTTTTTTTTTTTTTTTTTTTAAAGACAAAGAATCTCAGTATGTCATCCTTGGTAGAGTGCTGTGGCGTTACAGCTCACAGCAACCTCCAGCTCTTGGGCTTCGGCAATTCTCTTGCCTTAGTCTCTCTAGTAGCTGGGACTACAGGCACCTGCCACAACGCCCAGTGATTTTTTGTTGCAGTTTGGCAGGGGCCGGGTTTGAACCCACCACCCTCTATTTATGGGGCCAGCGCCCTACTCACTGAGGCACAGGTGCCGCCCTGTAAATCACTTTTTAACAATGTTGATTCTGCCCGTCCAAGAGCATGAAATGTTTTCCATCTGTTTATATATACATCCTCTGTGATTTCTTTCCTCGGAGTTTCATAATTCTCTCTGTGGAGGTCTTTGACCTGCTTAGTTAAATACATTACTGGGTATTTCATTTTCTTTGTTGCTACTGTGAAAGGTATTGAATCTTTGATTTCAGTCTCAGCTTGATTATTGTTGTTGTATTTGAAAGCTACTAATTTGTGTGTGTTGATTTTGTAACCTGATTTTGTTGAAGTTATCAGTTCCAGGAGTCTCTTGACAGAATCTTTGGGGTCTTCTAGATATAAGATCATAACATCAGCCGAGAGTCATAATTTGACCTCTTCTTTCCTCATTTGGATACCCTGATTTCCTTCTTATGCCTCATTGCTCTGACTGCGACTTCCAGTGCTGTGTGGAACAGAAGTGGAGATAGTGGGCAACCTGGTTGGTTCTAGTTCTAAGTAGGAATGCTTTTAATTTTCCCCTGTTAAAAATTAATTTTTAAATGCTCTTCTTCCTTAACTAATTTTCTCATCTGAAGCTTCATGTGAAAACAGTGGGGTTTTTGTCCAGTATAATCTTTACATAAAATTTCTATTTCTATGCCTGTGAATATTTGCTTTGCAATGTTACAGCAGTCTTCAAAACCAGAGATTATAAACTCTCTGCAGAATTCTAAGAATTTCTAATATGCTTTATTGTAGAGCCTCTGTGTAGGCTTTTTCTTTGTGATAATTTACTGTCCTGGGGCTCAGTTCAGAGAATTAAATATTTGTGCAGACTCCATGGGGATGGGCTCGGGTGATGGATGGACAAGCTGGCCTTTCACCATGGTTCCTGGAGCTGCGAGAATTTCTTCTGCCTTCTCTCCCCCATCTCGCATGTCCTTGGCTATTGCTGCTTCTGCTGTCATCACTGTCACGGCCGTCATTCTGGGTCCAAGTCTCTGGCCTGCCCAAGACATGCTCTGGTCCAGTTGCTCAGTGTCTGGGTAGCAGGCCCTTGGTTCTGAGCCCTTTCCCCCCTTCTGCCACCGCTGCCCAGTGACTTCACTGCTCACCTGTGTGCAGGGTGAGAACTGGTGTGATAACCTTTCCTCCCCATCACAAGGGTCATAGCTGACATTCCTGTAACAAAACACAGGTTAATAGGAGAAAAGCGTAACAGATTTATGTAATCACAGTTTTACATGACTCAGGAGGTTTCAGAAATGAACATCCAGAGACCTAGAGAAAACTGTTATGCTTAGATTTGATGAAAAATAGCCTCATGGAAAGGTAGTTGGACAAAAGGGTATGATCTAATGGTAATAGACTTGAGCAGAAAAGCCCAGCAAGGCCTGTCTGTTTGGAACTCTTCTTGACCTCTCTGTGTAACATTTCTTCCTCCCAGGTGTAGAGCAAAACCCCTTCTGCAATGAGGTTCTTGTAATCTACTTTTAGGCAAAGGATGGTTAGAGAATGTCTTTTTGGCCAGCAATTACAAAGAAAGGCAGGGGAAGTTGGGACAATATTTTTAGGTTTTATGGTTGTCTTTGGAGAAAAGGGATTCTAGTTTCTGTGACCTACCCATGAAGAGAAACATCTAGTTTCCATGGCTTGCCTTGAGGAAGAGGGGAGCAAGAGAAAGGACAAGAGAAGGCCAGAAAAGTCTGGTTTCTGAGCCCCAATACAGACTTCATTATCCCATTAGACTTCGCTTATAATATACAAGTTCAAAGGTAAAATTATGAAGAATTCCAGACAACAATTACAGAATGTGAAACGAAGCCTGGACCCCTTCCAAGAATAGGGCCCTGTGTGAGCAGGGTCACCTGTCCCTGCAGCCAGCCCTTAATCCAATATTTTAGTTGAACCCTGGGAATGTAAGTGTGGCAGATGTTTTGAATTGATCACTGTGCCTGGGAAGATGCTTTCACTTAAAGGGTGTTGCAGTTTGATATCTCCCTTTTGGCAGGTATGGAAAAACTAGTTTCTCCGACTAGAGACAAGAGAACAGTGGGTTCCCAAAATAACAATTGCTTCTGACTTTGAGAGAAAATACATAGTAATTAAAAACATCCTTCCTACAAGAGTTAACGGTGGTCAGGGATGATATAATTCTTTTTTGTTGTTGTTGCAGTTTGGCTGGGGCTGGGTTCGAACCCACCACCCTTGGTATATGGGCCTGGCGCCCTACTCACTGAGCCACATGGATGATACAATTCTTAACAGTTGGCTCCGCACTGCTGTTGGGGCCCCCTGCTGTGCTTTGACCACCCTTCCTCCCTCCAGTGAGGTATGGGCTTGGGCATCTTAACAGCTGGTACAGCAGTACTGTCTGTGAGGAAAGAGAGGCCTCAGGGATGCTGAGGCTATTAAAACCCTAAAGGAGCAAGGTATAATGTCCTAGGAATGCTTTTTGATTTGAATTACTAAATTGAAACAAACACATAAAATTGCTAATGAAATGTTCCTTGACCTACAAAGATGTCAAATTTCATATGATCCGATACAAATTTCATATGATCTGATACAATACATTACTGTAAGTTCAGAACTGACATAAACAACAGACTAAGCAGTCCTAATGTCAATTATGGATTATTGAGATGTACTAAGATAATTATAGTTTGAGGTTTAATTATCTGTGATCTCAAAGTACTTATAATATACATAAATGCTCAGTCATAAGTGACAACAAAATTTTATTTGATTTCTTTGTAAGGGAAAAAAATTATGCGTGTAGCAGCAGCCTGATGTCTGTCAGCTGATCTGATTGCATCTGTTCCTTCCCCTGAGTGCTCTAGCAGGTGGGCCACATGGGATAACTGCATGAGCACCAGCAGACAGATTAGGCATGGGGTCACAGTCCCTGGTCATTGCCAGTGTCACAGAAGTGAGCCTGGACTAGAAGTAGAAACCCTGGGTTCTAATTCCAGTACTGTTACCAAGAAGCTTTCTGTCTGAGGCAAGTTGAACACACACTGCCTCAGTCTCCACATTTCCAAAACAGCCTGTGTACCTTCCCTGATGACTTGGGGGTAAAGATATGAAGTATTTGGGCGCATACTTAAATTTTTGTGAACATTTTCAAATACCCTTTTATTATAGAATAATTTTTAACATAACTAATTACTGTACTGCATGACCTGGCCAGGTTCTGTGGTTGATCCGAGTCTACGGAATGAAGCCCATTTGCTTTAGAATTCAGTAGAGGGCTATAGTGAAGCAGGAAAAAGTGCTCCACTCTATCATAACATGGACATTTTTCAGAAATTCAGCAGGTGGCACTCTCTGCTATGTTAAAACTGATGAAAGAATTGGCTTTAGTAGAGATGGAGAGGATGAGAGAAGCTGCATACGGTTCATTTGGTATTAAAGACCAAGTAGGCCTGAAGATGGATGGACTGATGGTCATTTTACTTCTAAAAAAGAAGGGGAGTAAGAGGAAAGGGTTATAAGTCTTGCAATACAAGCTGAGAAGAACTTCCTATATGGAAAAGAAAGAAACTAATGCAGAAAAATAAGGTTTTGGTACAGGTGTTTTAGAAAAGAAGAGGGAGCATTGTATGAGACGGTGTGAAGATTTGAGAAAGCATGGGGCGTTTTTTCTGGTGATCAGGATCTAGGGATTTCTCAGATAAAACAGTCACTGCATCTACAGCAGTGCCACATGCTGCTGGTGGCCTGTCTGGAGTGAGAACCTTTCACTGAGTATCGACCTAACCTGTAGGATTTATCAACCTACATCTTCAGGATCTCGCTTAAAGTTAGGGGAAATGGCAACATACAACTGAGATTAATCTGAACGAGATGTCTGTCTCCTTAAAGAAAAAAAAAAGCTTTCCTGGCTGTAAGACTTTTGATGTATACAGAGGTTGCAAAAAAAAAAAAAAAAAAAAAGTATACACATTTTAAGAAAGAAAAAACTGTATTAAAATTGTAATACTCCAATCACTTTTGACTTCTACAATTATATGAGGTACTTAAGTGTCATCTTTTTTTATTGGCATATATTGGGTATTACAATTTTAATATTTTCTTTTTCTTAAAATGTATATACCGTATATATTCGAGTATAAGCTGAGTTTTTTCGGCACAAAATTTGTGCCGAGTTCGGGTTTTTCGGCACAAATTTTGTGCCGGAAAAACTCAGCTTATACTCGAGTATCTATGGTACCTTTGTTTGGCACCCTCTGAATATGTTTAATAAAATCTGGATATATTTGAAGTCACAGGAACATTATAAACTGTGAGTAAAGCACTAAGTAAGGAGTTTAAGACCAACGGCAGAAGGCTAACTGCCTCCATTATGTTGTAATTTGCATTAAAGGAAATGTCTTAGTTTTCATTTACGTTTCTTTTCACGTTAGGATAATATACTGCGGGGCAAGCTGCTCTTCTCACTTTTCACGGCAGGGAATTACAGAGGAGAATGAACTAGGAGTAGACAGACTCCTAGCTGAGACTGAGTGTTCCGCCTTGGCTTTCTGAGCACCGTCCCCAGCCTCACAGTTACCTTCAGTGTGACTCATTGGTTCGTGCACCCTTTCAACCTTATTTTTCCTCCAGGTCCACTGATGAGACATTCAGCTTGGCTGAAGAAACCTGTAGTTCTAACCCCACCATGGTTAGGAGGAAGAAAATTGCCATAAGCATCATCTTTTCGTTGTGTGAGAAAGACGAAGCACAAAGGAATTTCCAGGACTTCTTTTTTTCTCATTTTCCCCTGTTTGAATCTCACATGAACAGGCTGAAGAGTGCAATTGAAAAGGTAATAAGAATGTAATCTAGTGTCAAATAAAGAAGCAATTATGGGGCTCTGAACATGGTAGAAGCACTGTGTTTATGTATCAGATCTCTTTCCTGAGTGAGTTAGTCACCCGCAGCAGTGACAGGGTCGTATGCACATTGATGTTGGTCACCAGATACCAGATTGCGTAGGGGAGGAAATCACTGCTTTTTCGTGACTGACGGCATTATTATTTAATTGATTATAATATGATTTTTCATTCATAAAGCTCATTAGATACATTATAAAATTTCTTCTTAGTAATTTCTTGCTTTCTCTTTAATAAAGGCTATGATCTCCTGTAGGAAAATAGCAGAATCAAGCCTCCGCGTCCAGTTCTATGTTGGCCGTCTGATGGAAGCTCTGGGAGAGTTCAGGTAAAGTGGCAAAGTTTGGTGGTTCCAAAAGGGGACATTTGTGAGCAGCAGTCACAGTGGCAGCTGTGGATCTAGGGGTCCTGGGAGACCCTGGACTTGGAAGAATTGGGAGGCTGGCAATTACTAGTCATTTTGGCAGCTCTACCCTCTACCCTTCAAGATGGAATCTGAGACCAAATAGAACAAAAAATTTAAGTAACCCACCACTGCATGGTCCTCACTACTGTCTGGCACAGAGGTCCTCAAACTTTTTAAACGGGCCCAGTTCACTGTCCCTCACACCATTGGAGGGCCGGACCATAGCTAAAAAAAAAAAACAAACAAAAAACTGTGAACAAGTTCCTATGCACACTGCACATATCTTATTTTGATATGTGGGAGCAAATACGATCATACCACCTCATGTGACCCGTGGGCCGCAGTTTGAGGACCCCTGGTCTGGCAGACAGTCTTTGATATGAGTAGAGAAAGCTATTCCCACAGGTGTCTCTTAACAGTCTGTTCATTATCTCATGTCATCTCACAAAAGCCCTAAGGGTAAGCGCTATTAACCCCCTTCAGAGATGTTTATCCAAAGCCTGGGTGGCGGCAGCACGGATGTCAGGTTTGTGAGGACAGTCCTGGTTTATACCCTCTGTCCTGTCCTGAGTTTCCCTGTTCTGGCCATTAAACTATATGAGCACATTAGCGTGTCTACATAGTTTCTAACTCATGATCTTTGTGCTCTGGAAACTGGTTTCCCAGAGTCCTTGCACCTAACATCTGAGTAGAAAGGTAAACTGCCTTGGGTAGCAGGTGGGATTCACTCCCTTCCTGCTGTGTTGGGATTATCCCACGACTTTCTAGAGCCCGTATCACACGAGGAATGGACTCCCGCTCCACAGCAGTCAGGAGCTAATGAGTCAAGCTGTTTCTCCATAGCCAGAAGAGAAAAATACACTACAGCTCTTATAATATTAGAACATTTTATGATGATTAAACTGTATGCTGTTGAACTCTGTAATGCTGCCTGGAACAAAACCACTGTCCTTTTTGAACTCTGTGTTATATGTAAAAAAACTCAAGTTAACACACTAGTCATTACCTGGTGATTGTTAAAACTTAAGTCGTGTTTGGGAAATGATGTGAGGTTGTGCTTTGTGATGGCAGTCTAATGATTAGGAAACCTTCCATTGTTTATGCGGGCAGCACTGGACTTGCCCATTGCTCTGCTGTGGTCATGCTAGACCAGCGGTTCTCAACCTGTGGGCCGCAACCCCTTTGGGGATCTCCTGCATATCAGATATTTACATTACAATTCGTAACAGTAGCAAAATTACAGTTATGAAGTAGCAATGAAAATAATTTTATGGTTGTGAGTTACCACAACATGAGGAGCTGTATTAAAAGGTCACGGTGTGAGAAAGGTTGAGAACCACCGCACTGGACGCTGGCTTGTGCTTGAGAGTCTGCATGAAAGTATCCATTTTTCAGGCATCAAAAAACTGAAAGTACAGAACCAGAAAACCTCACTGTGTACATAGGTCTTGTTCTTACTTCAACCATCAGCTCCTCCAGAAATGGTGACAGAACAAAGTGTTAGCATTTGGAGACCTTAGTTTCAGTAAATGAATCCCAGCAACTGTAACTATAAGTTATTGTTGCTGCCTTTCTCAGCAGATGCTTTGTTTTTTGCCAAGGTAAGAATTCTCTTGTGTCCCAATTCTTTCCTGTACGTGGTTAGAATGTCAAATCAGAATATGTCTCATCTATCTTGATTTGGGAAGAGTGGAAGTGTTTTAAATTCAGAGCTACAGTGGCCTCTTAAGTGGAGATCCCAAGCTAAGTTAGTATGTTCTTTGTAAAAATACTTGTGAGGCTTAACTTAGAGTAGAATTCTCTGTGCCCCAGGTATCCAGAACTGAATTCTCACCCTGACCTTGTCATTAAATATTTTTTATCTCTTGGCTCGGAGCCTATAGCTCCGTGGCTAGGGCACCGGCCACGTACACCAGAGCTGGCGGTTTGAATCCAGCCTTGGCCTGCCAAACAACAATGACAACTACAACCAAAAAATAGCCAGGTGTTGTAGCGGTGCCTGTAGTCCCAGCTACTTGGGAGGCTGAGGCAAGAGAATCACTTAACCCCAAGAGTTTGAGGTTGCTGTGAGCTGTGTCACCACAGCACTCTACCCAGGGCGACAGTTTGAGACTCTGTCTCAAAAAAAAAAAAAAAAAAATTAAAAAAAATGTATCCCTTGTCCAGGTAACCCATTCTCTCTAGGCCTCCATGTAGAAACTTAGTATATTATATGATAAGGAAGAGCCCTTTGTGTTTTTTACATCTAAAATGAATAGGGTTCTTTGGCATATGAACCTCAAAGCATTAACTAGAAATTACGGTACTGTCTCTGTGGTTTTGCCGATTATGGGCATTTCACAAAATTGGAGCCATGTAACATTGTGCCTTGCTGTTTTTACTTAGCGTGTCTTCAGGGGACGTCTGTGATGCAGTATGTCCCAGCACTTCCTTCTTTTCTGTTCTTTTATGTGCCATTCTTTCCACCTGCTGGCAGACCATCTCCTCTTGTGGGCTGTGGCAAACTGCTTTTGTGGACTGTTTCCTTTTTTGTGTGCACAATAAATACACACCTAGGAGTAGACCCAGTGGCTCAGACACTGACTCTGCACTTCACGTCTTGAGGAGCTGCCCCTTTACTGGAGCAGCTGGGTCCCCTTGTCATCCCCACGCCTCCTAATGGACAGTTGAGTTGCCTCTTGGCACATTTTTAATGTATATACTTTTTTTCTCTCTTTATTTGTTACAAAAATGGCATGGTGACACAGGCATCGTGAAAATAAATTTTTAAATGGGTATTTTATGTCAGTGGTTGGCATACTTTTCTGGAAAGATTCTGTTGCAGCCACTCAGCTTTGCCTTTGTCCTACAAAACAACCACAGACAACATGTTAACAAATGAGCATGTGTCTGTGTTCCACAAAAGCTTTAGCTATTAAAAAGTAGCACTCAGATTTGGCCTGCAGCCCGTACTTTACAACCTCTGTTATGTTAGGGACTGTGTAGATCCAAATTATTGTTTTCTCCTTTATTCTTTCATACCAAAGTAATATTCATAACAGTTTGTGTATTCCTTCTTTTTCTCTTCTATAGAGGTACTATCTGGAACTTATATTCTGTTCCAAGGATAGCTGAACCTGTGTGGCTTACCATGATGTCCAGCACTTTGGAAAAAACCCAGCTATGCCAGCGCTTTCTCAAGGAGTTCACACTTCTAATAGAACAGATCAACAAAAACCAGTAAGCTTCAACTCTCAGGAGACTTAACATGCAAATTCCACAGCCAGCGTATGTGCCATACAGGATGTGCCTCTCCTTGCACTGACTAACCTGTGTTTTCCTCCATGTCTCCCAGGTTTCTTGCTGCCTTACTGACGGCGGTGTTAACCTACCACCTGGCCTGGGTGCCGACGGTCATGCCTGTGGACCACCCTCCCATTAAAGCCTTCTCCGAGAAGCGCACGTCCCAGTCAGTGAGCATGCTGGCCAAGACACACCCCTATAATCCACTGTGGGCGCAGCTGGGTCAGTACCTCACTGGCTGTTCAGGGACTAATGGGATGCAATAGGAAAAGTGCTAGAAGGTGTGGCTTATGCTGGCCGTCCATCATGGCGATGCACAGGGCAGGCAGCGAGCGCAGGGTTGGCCCATGAATTCTGACTGCGAGTCTCCCGCCTTCCCCTCCTCTCCCGCACTAGCAGCTTTGCTCTGCCCACTTACAACAGGGCAGGTAAACTGCGCTCTCACATTCTACACTGGCTGTTTCCCTCAAGCAGAGTTTCTTAGCCTTGGCACTATTGATATTTTGGAACAGTTGAGTTGTTGGGAGAAGTGCCAGGGCTTCCTCACACATTATTGATTGGACGTTTAGTGGCATCTGGCCTCTAGTCGCTAGATGCCAGTAGAACTCCCTCCTTGCCTGAGGTTGTACTAATCAAAAATATCTCTGGACATTGTCAGCTGTCTGGGGTTGGGGGGTTGTTGACAAAATACTACCTGGTTGATAACCACTACCCTAGAAGATGGATTGGGGAAGAAATGACAAAAACGAAGGTAACACACCCTGGTCTCACTTTTTAAAATTTTAACGAAAGTCAAATCTTGTCTTTCTCTGCACTGTCTCCTTGTGATTAGTGGTGGCGTTTATTTCCTCAGACTTTATCCTGAGGCCTGGGATAAGAATCCGATGCTTTGACAGTTTGGGGCTAGTGAGACTAGAGTTGCACCTGGTGTTCATTCAGAGGTTGTGTCCTCTGGGTCTTCTCACTCATCAAGCATTAGAGTGACAAAGAAAAACTGGACACTCACTCCATTGAGCTATGTGAGCTTTGATGCCACGATTTGCTAAATACTATAGTAAGTCGTGGCATCATAGCTCACAGCAACCATGGGGACGCGGGCTAGAGCAGATGCTGGGATGCAGAGTTGAGCGACAGACGCTGCCTAGCTTTGGGAAGCTGGCTATACAGCAGAGAAGGCAGATTTGTGCTTTCCTGATTTTGGAGCATCCTGATTATCCTTTGACAAGAAAAGGACAGAAGGTATAGAAGTGAGGCACGTGGGGCCTGGGCTGGGTGGCAGGGCCCGGCCTCGTCGGGCAGGTTGTTCTATTTCGGGAGGGAGGGAAGAAGGGAGAGGATTTTCTGGAAGGCTTACTTGAGGAAATGTTAAAAGTGGTATTTTCTATAAAATGAAATATGGACAGGGGAAAGCACCCTAGTCTTAGAAAATAGCATGTTATAACAATAACAAAAGCTGACACTATGTGACACGCACTATTTTAAGTGCTTTTTACTATATTAATTAGAGTCTCCTTCCTATTACTCATCTCATAGCAATCCAGATGTTGGCTTTTCCTTGTGCTCTTGGTTGTGAGACGTAGAAGAGAGTTCAAGTCTCATGGTGTGGGAGTAATAGGTGTGCTTTAGATGGATTAACTAAATGGCTTATAGATATAAACTTGGATTTAAAAGGAGAGTGATAGTGAGAGGTTGCTTAACATACAAAATCGTAGCAAGATAGGAGGGATAAAGTCTGGTGTTCTGAAGCACTGTAGGGTGACTATAATTGTGTATTTTTTGTTTTGTTTTATTTTTTGAGGCAGAGTCTTAACTCTGTCGCCCTGAGGTTGAGTGCCATGGCATTGGCCTAGCTCACAGCAACATCAAACTCCTGGGCTCAAGAGATCCCCCTGCCTTAGCTTCTGGAGTAGCTGGGACCATAGATGCCCACCACAATGCACAGATAATTTTTCTTTCTTTCCTTTTTTTTTTTTTTTTTTTTTTTGAGACAGAGTCTCATTTTGTCACCCTGGGTAGAGTGCTGTGGCATCATAGCTCATAGCAACCTCAAACTCTTGGGCTTTAGCAGTTCTTTTGTATCAGCCTCCCGAGTAGCTAGGACTACAGGTGCCCGCCACAATGCCCAACTATTTTTTAGAGACTGGGTCTCGCTTTTGCTCAGGCTGGTCTCAAACTCCTGAGCTCAGACAATCCACTTGCCTTGGCCTTGCAGAGTGCTAGGATTACAGGAGTGAGCCACTGCACCATCCTAGGCTAACTGTAGTTACCAGTAATTTATTCTGTATTTTCAAGTAGTTACTAGAGGGGATTTTGAATGTTCCCAGCACAAAGAAATGGTTAGTGTTTGAGATGATATGTATGCCAGTTCCCTGAATTGATTAACACGTTGTATATAGGTACTGTAATGTCACAGTGTTCCCCATAAATGTATACAGATATGACATGTCAATTAAAAATATGAATGATCCACACCAAGCTCAGAAAAGAGCACAGAATATGGCCTAGCTCACTCCGGGTCCCATGGGAGTCCTTTCTGGAGAGAAGAAAGCATGGTTGTTTTTCTTATGGGACAATAATCTTGGGGAAAATGTAGTGTCATTAAGTGGTAAAGGGAAGGGGCCAGACATTAAGGAAACACGGTGTTTCGTGCTGCTGGGTCACCTGTTTAAAAACAGTGCTAATTAAGCAATGTGCATTTAGTTAGATAAATGTATTTATAATTAGGCATTCTTCTTATTTGAAATTTAACTATTGAGAACCATTAATTCCCTATGTTCAGCATAACGAGGCAGAGCCCCTTCTGTGGGTTCATAATTGTCATTTTTCAGAGGAGCTCAGGTATTATTGTTAAGTCTTCAGTCCTCCCTCCCCAGACAACCCAGCAGGGGTCTGGCTATTGGCAAGAGGGTGCAGCCCAGGACAGAGGAGGCATGGGATAGCTTTGCAAAAGCAAGTGCAGTGTTGGGTGAGTTTCTGTTATTACAGAAACCAAGGGACTTCCAAAATTTGACAGAGGAGTCATGTGCATCAAAAACATTTTTTTAATAGTATTTAGCAAGTCATAGTAAATAGAAAAATATAAACTGCTGGGAATGAACAATGACACAGATGTAATGATATAATTTTAATCCAGCTTCCTAAGTGGTAGAAAAGATTCTATCCTGAATTTGTTTTTTGGATTGGGTGGGGGGTGTGGATTTCGTCTTTTTTGAGACAGTGTCTTACTATGTCACCCTCAGTAGAATGCTGTGCCATCACAGCTCACAGCAACTTCAAATGCTTGAGCTTAAGTGATTCTCTTGCCTCAGCCTCCCATGTAACTGGGACTACAGGTGCCCACCACAATTCCCAGCTAGTTTTCCTAGTTTTAGTAGAGATGGGGGTCTCACTCTTGCTCAGGCTGGTTTCGAACTCTTGAGCTCAGGCGATCCACCCACCTTGGCCTCCCAGAGTTCTGGGATTACAGGTGTGAGCCACCATGACTGGCCTCCATCTTGAATTCATTGGAAGACTTATGTGAGAGCTTTCCAGGACAGGTACACAGGGGTGCTCATCTCTCTGTGGCTTCTCATCACTCCCAGGGCAGGAAGGGGAGAAGCTGGAAGCAATGTCCCTTCCCCCCTGTCACAGACTTGCTGTCATTTGCTGATTGATTCCTTGCCTGTGCCTGCGAGATGCACTTTGCACAAGTGTCTTCCAAAGTGTGCATCACCACCCACTATGGGCTGTGGAAAAGTTTTAGTGGGTCAAAAAAGCATTTCAAAGGTATAATGGAATAGAAAATATCAGTGATTTATATACATGTTTTGTAAAATGTTTGCTTCAAAGGGTGTGTTGTGGGGTTGCAGTATAAGATGTGCTTCTTTTTTGGTGTGCGTGTGCAAAGTTTGAAGGCCACCGTCTGACACTACTGATTGAAGGATTTCTAGGTCAGACCCTTTTTGACCTAAGGATCTCAAGGGTTTATGAAAACAAAAGGCAACTTTTTTCCTCAGGTCACTTTTAAATTAATGTAAGTAAAATAGTCTGAAATGTCTTCATTATTTTTCCCAAAAGTTTAAATGGTATTTTTCAAAATGTAGTAGAATTAAACTATACATTTTTAAAAAAATAAAATTTCCACCTGCTCAGAAACGAAACAACCACATTTTAATAACCCACAAGCCAAACAAATTTCACAAGAGAAACGAGAAAGTATCTTGCACTGATGATGATAAAGATACGAGCAAACACTGTTTTAAAAGCTCCCTAGTTGCCTAGTTAGCAGAATCCCTTTAAGAGCCTTAGTTTTCCCCACACCCCCAGCTTCCCCTGGCTTCTGTCCTGGTTTCCCTCTCTCTGTTTCTCTGCCTCTTCTCTCTCTTTTTACTGTCCTCTTTCTACAGGGCTGCTCAGTTCCCTCAGCCTCTCCATGGCATTCTTTCTCCCCTTTCCTTCTACTTACTGTTTCTGATTTTTGATGTTTCCCTAGACATTTTTTCTTTTTTGATATGTGTTTTGCCCTCTCTGTGTTCTCACCTGTCCTTTTGTCCAGATTTATAGTTTAATTCTACTCCATGTTGCACCTCTCCAACGCCCCATCTTCTTTCTTTCTTTCTTTCTCATTTAGTCCTTGCCCCTCTCTCTGTTCTTCCCCTCTTTCCTCCTAGCTCCCTCTCTGTTCCTCCGCTCCCTGGTACTCACCCGTCTGCTCCATTCATCCTCCTTCCCTTTGGTCTCTTTCCCACCCCACCCAGTACCTTCCTGCTTCTGTGCCTCCTCCATTCTCTGCAGCCTTCCTTTTCCCCTCTGTTTTTCTCTCATTTGCCTCTCTATTTTATATCTAAGTGTTAATTTTTAAGGCCAGCCTCAGTGGCTGTAATCCCAGCACTCTCAGAGGCTGAGGCAGGAGGATCCCTTGGGCTCAGGAGACCGGCCTGAGCAATAGAAAAACGAGCTGGCGTCCTGGTAGGCATCTGTGGTCTCAGCTACTCAGGAGGCTGAGGCAGGAGGACCGATTGAGTCCAGAAATGTGAGATTGCTGTGAGCTAAGATGACAACACTGCAGTCTAATCTCAACCAAGTGAGACTCTGTCTCAAAAAAAAAAAAAAAATTCTTTTAAATTGAATTAGAAAAACTCACAAAATTCATCATCATAACCATTTCTAAGTGGATGGTTCAGTAATGTTAAGGATATTCACATGTGATTTCATGTTCATTTTTTAAAATTACATTCATTAAAAAAATCTGTAAAAATTAGTAGTTTCATTTATCTAGGATTCAAAAAATTGCCTTCAAGTTCAAGATCCAGTAAATCTTTAATTTTATGGGTCTGTTATTTTACTGATGCATTATTTTATGAAGTTTGGCCATAAAGAAGTAATACTGCTAACTACACACATTGCTCTCATTACTTTATATAGTTTAAATTATTGTAAGTTGTAACCTTCCTTATTTTACTTTTTTTCCACTTAGTTATTAAAATGTACTATACTAAAAATTAAATGCATTGCTAAAAATAAATGTCATTCTGAGTGGCCTTTCCCTGTGGTTTGTTATACAAAATATCAGAAATGTAATGCTTTTTCTTCATTAACACTGAGATTGATTTAACGGAAACATCCCACAAATTCCGGAAATGACTGTGATATCCTGCAGCAATGGGCAGATATAATCAGAGGACGATAACAGTAATAAGTTCTTAGTTGAGGAAATTTTCTCAAGCAAAAGTCCTACCACCAGACTGTATTTCTGAGTGACTTTTCTGAATTCTAGGATGATTTCTTAGTCAGTTGAATAAGCCACACAAGGTTGAAGTTCTATTAGCCTATAATCTATTATTTTTATAGAGAGGACTGTTTATAATTATTTCTGTCCTGCCCTTTGAATGTTCCTAAAAGCCTTACCCTAGGGTATACTCTTCGGAGGAGGTACTTCCTAATGTGTCCCCAGGGGAAGTACTCCTGGTGGTTCTCATGACTTTTTTCCATTTTAATCTATGAATTTTAATTAGTTTTATATGCCTTTATAATGCCTTCTTCCCCTCTGTGGATGCATTCTGCAGATGAGTTCTAACTTCCTGTGTTCTTATTTACAACCACTGCCATGTATCACATCTCCTTTATTTAGTATCTTTTCAGCTTTTGATTTGTTCCAACATTAATTCTTTAATGCTGTCTAACTCCAGGTTGATTATGCAGAGGTATGATGTGATAAACCTTTAGGCTCTCAGCATAGTACCTGTCCAGTGAGTAAAAATGGGCTCTTTATTATAATTGTCCATATTACCATTATCATCAAAAAGTAACAAATGTATATATAACTTACTATCAAGCATAATAATCAGTGGGCTTAGTGGTTAACTCAAGTGTTTTTGTTGAGACACTCGCACTGCTGGGTGGTTGGATGATACACTTGCCCTTATTCTTCCCTCCAGCAGAATGTAGACCAGGGTATGTTGCCGATTTTTAACAACTTGTCAGGATATAACTAATGGGACATATTTTTTTCCAGTAGACTTTTTATGTGAAGTTAACATTAAACCTTCAGACTTATTATTTATGACTAAGTGATTTTCTTCTTGGTAATCAAACTGATTCTACCTACTGTGTGTATGTGTATCGAGAAAATTCTAAGCAGACCCCCTCATTAGGTATTTTGAACCAGTTCACTGCACGTCTATTTGGAAATCCTTGATTTTGGATTTCATCCCAATGCCCATGGTCCTGGGATTCTTCTAACAAATTCTTCTGCTTTCTAAGATATACAGTACTGGCTCAGGTTGTATACGTAGAGCTCTGGCTTTAGCCTTCCTTGGGTCAGCCCACAGCTGAGCCCCCGTGCTGTGCAGGAGGACCTGACAGGTGCCGCCAGGGGCCATGCGCAGCCCTCATGCACCAGGGGCGGTGGGATGCACCCTGGGCCATGACTTTCCAGGCCTACTCTCTATTCCAGAGGCAAAACCAAAACATGGTCATTGCTAGAAATTAGATAAGATCAGCGCGTTCAGGGTGGTATGGCTGTAGACTATGATGGAAATTAGAAATCAGCCGTCTGAAAACATGATCATGGGTTGGGAATGCGAGTCATCTGTTTTGCTCTTGTAAAGGCTGACGTATCCATGACCTGCTAACTCCAGAGGGCTTTGTCTTGTGTTCACTTTTGCTGTCTAGGTGACCTTTACGGAGCCATCGGCTCTCCGGTGAGACTGACTCGCACTGTGGTGGTAGGGAAACAGAAGGATTTGGTCCAGCGCATACTTTATGTCCTCACATACTTTCTCCGTTGCTCTGAGCTGCAAGAGAACCAGCTGACCTGGAGTGGGAATCACAGTGAAGGTGACCAAGTTTTAAATGGGAGCAAGATTGTAACTGCCTTGGAGAAAGGGGAAGTGGAGGAGTCTGAGTATGTGGTGGTGACAGTGAGAAGCGAGCCTGCCCTCGTACCCCCCATCCTGCCGCTCAACTCGGCAGAGAGGAAGAGCCCCCAGCTTGCAGGGTTACCCGAGACCCCAGAGGGCACTGATGTTAGAGACGTGGTTCCCAAACCTGACAAAGGAGGACACCAGAGGCCAGAGCTGAGTGCTGAGGCTTGTAGCCTGGGATTCCAAGAGCCAGCATTAAGTAATTCTTGGAAACTTCAGGGCACATTTTATGGGGATGAAGAAAGTATAAGTGAGGTACCACAAGATGGCTCTTCACAATTTTCTGGCTGTGAAGGTCTGGGGACAGGGATAAAGATCCACCAGCAAGCTGCCCCTGAGCAGGTGAAAGGGGAGACACCTAGGAAACTACCAGACCGATCAGCGGCCTGGCCCTGCCCTGACAGACATTTCCGTGAGAAGCTTCCTTTAGAAAAGGTCACTTTCCAGATTGGAAGCTCTGTATCTCCAGAGTCTGACTTTGAAAGCCGCACCAAAAAAATGGAGGAACAGCTGAAGGCTTGCAGACAATATGCAGAGTCAGCCAGCCCCTCGGCCGAGGCGAGGGTGGCCACTGACATGGCTCAGGACCCGCAGATTTCTAGGTGTTCCTTCCAACCCAGCTTTCAGAAGAAGGTCTGCTGTCCCTGGAGTCATTCTTCTGAGGGGGATGAAGGCGAGTCTGACAGGGGTTTTGCTGCCGACAGAGGCATCAGAAGCCACACTGTGCCCGATGCTGCTGACCCGTGCGCACCCGCTGACGCAGCAGGAGCTGGGAGGGGAAGGCTGGGGAAAACTCGAGGTTTGTACTTGAAGGTGAGAGAAGGACCTGTGTTAGAGCCTGCTCCGGACAGGCCCGCGCAGCAGGACTCTGGCCTCTCGGTTGCCGCAGCTGTCCCCTGTGGGGATACCCACAAGAAGGCCGACTTCAGGGTCGAAGGAGACATTCCCAGGAACGAGAGCTCCGATAGCGCGCTTGGAGACAGTGACGATGAAGTATGTGCTTCCGCCATGTCAGATCTGGGTCACAGCGGTGACAGGACAGAAGGGTCCTTGGAAGTGGAGCTGCCCTTGCCGAGGTAATGCTGGCAGGCGGGAAACAGAAGGAACTGGGTTCAGATACCATCTTCCTGGCCTGAAACCCATGTCAGCTACTGTTGGCCATTCAGCACACAATGCGGTGTGGTCTTAAAGTGTTAGAAGTGTTATCCATATCAAGATAAAGGGTTTCCGGCATGTTTTTTTTTTTTTCCAAGGATGACCACGGGCATGTTTTTTTTCCAAGTGTGACTGAGCTCACTGATAGAGAAGGCCAGGGGCTGTCTCTGCAGCTATCATGACATTGGGAGAGGCTTAGGGATACAGCAGAGCTGGTGATGGGGACAGGGAGTTTAATTTTCTGTCATCTGTAGGGAAGTTGGGCTGGCAGCAGATGCCTTGCCTTGGAGGTGGTGGATTACACCCCAGGTGGCCCCTCTCCTGCAGATCAGAACAGCATGAGGTGCTTGGGAAACAACACCTCTCCCTTAACACTCCATCAGGTCGATTATTTGGTCTGTGATGACTGAAAGTAGTAATTAGAGATTTCTTCTGTTCTTCTGCACTGTCATAGGTACCACCCTGTGTAGATAAGTGAAATTCCTAAAGCCAGACTTTTGGCAAGAGCCCTTCCTCACATTTTTTTCAATCTCCACTCTTTTGATACAGAGTGGATGCCTAGTGGATGTTTGATATGAGGTACAAGTACAAACTGCTAACGAGCCACAGAAATACTTTACCTTTTTATTTTCTGGACTTTCTCTCCCTACCCCTTCCTATACTCCCACAACAGTGATCCACTTCCTGGAGGGCCACCTAGTGAAACGGGACACCTGGAATCTATCAGTTTACCTGTCATCAGGGGTTTGGTCAAATTGTAATGAAAGAAGGAAGTATATTTTCAGCTGTGTATTTTAATGGACCAAATGTTGTCGTAGGTCTCAGAGCATCAGCACCCAGAATGTAAGGAACTTTGGCCGCTCGCTTCTGGCAGGTTATTGCCCCACGTACATGCCTGATCTCGTGCTTCATGGGACCAGCAGTGACGAGAAGCTGAAGCAGTGCCTGCTGGCCGACCTGGTCCACACCGTTCATGTGAGTGGGGCCTCTGGCTGCTGACAGTGTGTTGGTCCAAGGTCTTGGCCAACAAGGAGGTATTAGACTGAAGAGAGACTAATTTTTAAGGGGTTGTTTATAGACATGTGGGCAGGGTTATGGAAACAGCAAGGACAGGTTCTCACAGCTGGAAGCCATGAGCACACCTGGGTCCTCTAAAGGTTAAGGGCAGGAAACATGACACCACTGCAGAGGGCCTGAGCCAGGATGAGGGGCTTCTTAGCTGCAGGAGCAGTCAGGAGGGAGATGAGTTCCTGCCCTCTTTCCTCCTTTCCTCTCATCTCTTCCGGTGCCTCTCATTGGCTGAGCCCAGATGGAAGCTGGAGAGCAAGGTCACAGCTGATGCAGATACAGTCCTGTGGTCCATAGGGGTCAGCCTCTTGGGGCCGTAATAGGACAGAGAAGGGCAGAGAGTGGCTCTGGGAGCAGTTGGGGCAAGTGGGAGATAGGCTGGGCAAATGGAATAAACAGCACAGATGGTGACAATTATACGCCATCCTAGGGAGAGCCAAAGCAATGTCACATATGGTTTGCTTTTTATCTGATTCTTAAACAAGTTCCTAAAAGTAATTTACTTTAACTGATTTGTCATTAAGTTCACTTTGATGGCTGCATGAGGATGACTATATAAAGATTAACAGGACTTACTGGAAAATTGCCTTGTGGCTGCCGTTAAATGCTTTTCTGCTATCTGCAGCATGACAGGAGCTGAGCAGTTAAGGAAACTGTCAGTCTGATGGGACTATTTTTAATTGAGCTGCTAGTAGGCAGATGTGTAAAAATAAATGTTTTGCATTTGTGCAGTAGAGAAAGTCCTTATTGCATTCATAAAATTGGAGTTTAGCTTATTACCTGTCTCCTCACCCAACAGATATTTTCTAGGTAGAACGGAAAGGATTGCATGTTATCTATGGCCCAGACACAGGCTAAGCAGGCTGTAGTGAAGCTGATGTCCTCAAACCCCCCTCAGTGAGAAGGGTGAAGAGATAAGGAGAACTGGCCAGGCGCACATACGTGTGCCCAGACATCCCCCAGTCCACCTTGCTCTGTGGCTGACACCACCCTTCACCGGGATGTTCCTGGAGTGAGGCTTTGACGTTGCCTTTTGTGTCTATAAGTAATATCATCAGTTTTCACAGTTACAAAGGACACAGTGTGCTTATTTCTCATTTCACAAGTCCATACGTCAATGACCCTAGAATAAGAAAATGCCCTCATGGTGTGGTGTCATCTTTCTGAGTTGTCCTAGGTGATGTAAGATGCCTCGGTGATTTAATAGACCATGTATGTTTGGTGGCTAACTCTAGTATGAAGGCAGGGAATTCCTTTATGTTTATATAAAGTACATATGCAAAACTGTTGATTTTTTTTCTTTGTGCCCTGCTGTTGTTTGTTCCCTTAGAACATTGGTGCTCACTGGACCTTTCTCCATGAAGCCCCATGTCCTGCTTCTGACAAAGGCACTGACAGGCTGTGTGTGAACTAATGGCATTGTCCGCCGTGACCTTAATCTTACCAGCTGGGAGACTTTGCCTAAATGCCTTAGCTTCGCTCGCTGACCACTGGAAATGTAGTCTCTTGATTGTTAACCCTCTTTGAATTACGTTTTCCATAAACTGGCAAGTTCTAAATTCTGTAAATTAGGTTTACATGGTAACCATCCGGCTCTATAATTCTTACATTTGAAAAAACATGACCATATTTACTCTGTCATTCTCTTCAGGCTTTTTAATATTTCATTTTCCCTTTCAGAAGTAGTGCTTTCACACTGTAGCTTTCTGCATTTTTTTAAACTATTCAGTAACCCTAAGAGATCAAAAGTTATTAAGCTTAATAACCTATATTGTGTCAAATTGTTGGTATATCCAAAGTGCAGCCATGCATGGGTGTTAATAGGAAATTGTAAATGGTTCATAAAAATATCTTCAGAAGTTTAATGTATTCAGAACATATCCAATTAGCATTGGTTGACTTCTGATTTCACTTGACACACTCCTCATAATGAATTTTGCTGTTGTAGTATTCAGTTTAAACTACCTCTTAGACTGCCACTCTGGTCTGTGGTGGTGATTTGTCTGTTGTTTTTTAAACAGCCTTACTTTCAACATCTACTTATAAATAATATGTTGAAAAATAAGTTGAGTCTTTAATTAAATGTTATATTGAATTTACTGATTCGTGATTATTTAAATTCTTGAGTATATGTTGCCAAAAAAGAAGCAAAGATCCAAGAGCAAGCATGACCAAAGTTAGAGCTGAAATAATGGCTTGTTGCGGAAGAGAAAATTAGAATAAATTGGTTTATCAATCAAAACCTGTTTTTTAGATGTTAGTAATTTTCAGTGTTCATACCAGACTTCATTGGACTTTGATACTCATACTTACCATATATACTTGAGTATATAGGTACTTTTAGAAAAAAATTTATAATTTTTAAAGCCTTCGATTTAGATTATTGATCTATTTTTTTAGACCTGTGCATGATTTGGATTGTAGAATCTGTCTCATGCATGTGTGCATTTCCTTTTTTTTTTTTTTTTTAAGAGATGTGATCTCCTTTCTCCCTTCAGGCATGCACCACCATGCCTAGCACTGTACATGTACTTCTTATAGCCACATGAACTTATTTCTAGTTTTTATCTCGTTGAAGGATTGCTTTCTAGAGCTCCCAATCCTAAGAATTTCTTTTTGTACTTTTCCCTGTCCTAGTCTCTTGTGAAAGATATATTAATTTTATTTAACTTTTTTTTTTTTTTTTTTTTTTTTTCAGTTTTTGGCCGGGGTCGGGTTTGAACCCACAACCTCCATATATGGGACCAGCACCCTGCTCCTTTGAGCCACAGGTGCCGCCCCCATCTATTTTCATTTTTATTATTGACTTTCACATATTAAGATTCAGAGGGCCAGGCATGGTGGCTCACACCTGTAGTCCCAGGGCTCTGGGAGGCCGTGGTGGGTGGATTGCTTGAGCTCAGAAGTCTAAGACCACTTTGGGCAAGAGCGAGACCCTGTCTCTACTAAAAATATCCAGGCATTGTGGTGGGCACCTAGAGTCCCAGCTACTCAAGAGGCTGAGGCAAAAGGATCGCTTTAGCCTAAGAGTTTGAGGTTGCTGTGAGCTATGATGCCACAGTACTTTACCCAGGGGTGACAAAGTGAGACTCTGTCTCAAAAGCAAAGATTCATAAATTCTTTAAATATTTATACACATGTTCTCATTTAGTTCATATTCTACCTCTTCTGTCATTTGAACTCTGTCTCCTAACTTAGAGGTTATACAGCTGCCTTAAATTAGTGTAATATTATTTCATTTTTCCTCTGTCACATCTAAATGTGCATTCTTTCTTCCTGCTTTCTGACTTTAAACCGAGGTGTGAGAGGGAAGACACACCAGCAGTACTGTGTGCCTGTGACTCAGGAGCAGCCTTTTCTCTCTCCTCTTTTTCTCCTGGGTCTCTCTGCTTGTGAATGCTGCTGTCATGGCTAACATTGGGGTCATTAAATTATGGAGCACTGTTAGGTGATAGCTTGGGTTTGAGTCCTGGTGTTATTGCTTGTTGACTGATAATCTTACATAAATCAACTGGCATCACTAAGCCTCAGGAAAAAATGTACTTTGGGCAGCGGTCCCCAATCCTTTTGGCACCAGGGACTGGTTTCATGGAAGACAGATTTTCCACAGATTGAGGGGTAGAGGGCAATGGTTCAGGATGACTCAAGCATATTACATCTCCACCTCAGATCCTGAGGCATTAGATTCTTAAAAAGAGTGCACAGCCTAGATTCCTCACATGCCCAGTTGACAGAAGGGTTCATGCTCCTATAAGAACCTAGTGCTGCTACTGATCTGATAGGAGGGGGAACTCAAGTGGTAATACAGGGGTGGGGAGTAGCTGTGCAGACGGACAAAGCTTCAGCTTTGCTTGCTCACCCCCTGCTGTGTGTCCTGGTTCCTAAAGGCTGTGGACTGGTACCAGTCTCCATCCCAGAGACTGCAGACTGCAGATATGGAGGAATAGACAGAATATAATTCAGTGTTTAGGAGTTTAACCTCTGAAGATGGACAAACCTATGTTAGAATCATGGCTCACCCCTTAGGGGCTTTGTGGCCTTGGGCAAGTTTGGTTTGAAGATTCTGTGAGATGATCATATCAAGTGTCTAGCACAATGGCTGACCCATTACTAGCATTACTAACATTGGGCATTACCCAATAAATGTTAGCTGTTAACATAGTATATGTCAAAGTGCTTAGTAAATGATAAAGTGACATAACATGTTTTGAATGTGGGAGAACAGAATGATAATCACTATATTAGTAAAAATGAAAATTATCAAAGTTTAAAAAGTTACATGCAGGTATACTTAAAGTTATTCTAAGTAGTCAGTGGCCTTTTCAGTCTTGGGGATCTCCTAGGGAAGGCTGAACAGAAGCCATATACACAGTAATTCAGCCTTGAAACCATCACTGTCACTCTGCCTGGAGCAGAGCTGGTAACTCTAACTCTGCAGGGTAGGGTCATCAAGACCAAAATTAACATTTTAATGATTTTGTTTCTTAAAAACCTATGATCCAGGGCTTCAGGCATTTTACAGAGTAGTACAGAAAATGAAGGAACAGTTGGATATAGCAGCCTCTTCCATTTAATTTTAAGAGTAGCAGCAGATTGACTCCAAAAATATCATGCAGGAACCAGTAGCACAGATCCTGGCTGTGATACATATATGTTCTTGCATCCCTAATTAATCCATGCAGGGTAATCAACCAGCAAGACTACAAAAGAACAGCAAGTCTCATCAAAGGTAAATCATTACCTAGTAACACAGACACCATTAAATGCCTTGGGTCAACAGTAACATTAATAGGCTGCAAAGAAAACCCCTTTGTAGGACAAATCTGCTATTTTAGAATCGTCTGGTTGCTTTCATTCTCCCGTGTTGGGTAATCAACGCTGCCCTGAGTGCAACACTACCTGTGTCCACCAACCCAAGGAGTGTTTCTTAAATTACCTACTTTGACTTATAACTGGGTTTTGATTACCAGTTTTTAAAAATGATTTAGAACTGCTGGGTGTGGTGGCTCACACCTGTAATCCTAACATTCCAGGAGGAAGCTGAGGCAGGTGGATAGCTTGAGCTCAAGAGTTTAAGACCAGCCTAAGAGCAAGACCCCATCTCTACTAAAAAAAAAAAAAAAAAAAATGGAAAAACTAGCCGGGCATTATGGCAGGTGCATGTAGTCCCAGCTACTCGGGAGGCTCGGGTAGGAGGATCGCTTGAGCCTAAGAGTTGGAGGTTACTGCGAGCTGTGACACACAGGACTCTACCCAGGGCACAGAGTGATTTTCTCCTCAACTGTGACTACAGTACCCCGTAACCTTCCACATAGTGTCCCTGTGCCCAGTTTTCCCTCTTCTCTCATCCTGTGTAGTCCCACACAAGAACTCGTTCTAAAGCATGAATATGATCATTTACTGTTTAGCTTTGAAAGTTCCCCATTTTTTAAGAGAGTAAACTATAAACTCAGCTGGAATTATCCCTTTTATGTCCTTCAGATTCACACTCACACACCCCTAGGTCTCTTCCCACGCTCTGCTCACACTCTCTGCCCTTCTCTCGCACCTCTCTGCCTAGGACACTGTTGAACAAGATTCTGTACATTTTTGAAGACCCAGCTCCAGTGTAGCCTCCTCTCTGGTATCATCAGAGGCACCAAACCTCTGCTCTGCTCCAAATATCATTGCTCCCTCTAGGACTGCGGGCACCTTAAAGTAGAAAACAGGGCCTTTATCCTTGTGTATCTCCAGGCAGCACATAGAAAGCACTGTTACCGTCAGTGGACTGTTCCCCATACAAGGGCTCAGGGGCCTGTGTGCTCATTAGTACAGGTAAAACTGTGATGGTTGGTGAGTCCCTTTCTTCTGAAGCAAAAAGAAATGGCAGATGGTCTTTCTTTAAAAAAAAAAAAATAAGGGGAAAGAGTAACATGTTTAGAAGTGAGGCCCACAACTCTCTGTTCATTTCTTTTCCTAAAGGGGAATAAAAGCTTAATGTAGTTCTCTTGGGCTTCATGACTCTTGCATTGCATCAAAATTAGGCACACATCTAATTTTGATGCTTTTCCAAAATGTTTTACTACCTACAAGGTATTTGGACTTCTGTGCCATCCTCTACAAAAAGCTCCCAACCCTCTCTCATGTTATTTTGTATTTTGGAGTTGTACGGATCCTCCTGCAGCTTTATTCTGATGAACTTTTCGACACTGAGCACTTTTCTACCACGTCCAGCTGTGTCTAACCTCAACGAGTGACTAGACTCACAGTTCAGCCCTTCCACACTGTGTCTTCACGGCCATGCGTCGAACTTGGGCATCTGTCCTGAGCCTAGTGAGCACAGGCACAGACGCACAGAAGGTGTTTTCTTGGTCCCTCTACACTTTGGACCCGTCTCTCTTTCCCTCTGTCCAGGTCTTCATGGTGTCACTGGAGTCCCAGGAGTCCCCCTCCTCAGTGTATCAACCAGGATCCCTCAGCAGTATCTCATGCTCCAAGATGGTTGATTTTCCTCTTCTTCTTCTTTTTTTTTTTTTTTTTTTTTTTACCTTATTATAGCTCTTAAGACTTTAAGGACTAACATTGAACCTGTTTCTGAGAGAAAAAATTTCTGATAAATGCTTACGGAGTTATGATAAGGTCATACATAATCATTACCCTTTCTGATATTTTTCACATGTTAAAAATGTTTGTTTTTGAGACACAGCCTCAAGCTGTCCCCCTGGGTAGAGTACCAGGGCATCACAGCTCACACCTACCTCCAACTCCTGGGCTTAGCGATTCTCTTGCCTCAGCCCCCAAGTAGCTGGGATAATAGGAGTCCGCCACAATGCCCGGCTGTTTTTTGGTTGTAGTGTCATTGTTGTCTGGCAGGACCAGGCTGGATTCCAAACTGCCAGCTCAGGTGTACGTGATTGGGGCCTTAGGCTAAAAATGTTTCATGTGCTAAAAATCTCTGGGGGGTGCACTCCAGGTAGTCTAGCTGACTCATGTCACCAGTGATAGGACAGGGAAGCTGGAGGAAGGAGAGAGTCACACCTTGGAGATTTATCTGTATTTTGAAAAACACTCACTGAGTACGTCTTATGCATGCAGCCCTGTGTGTACAGCACCTGCAGCCTTGGGGCCACATGTGCCCTTCTTGATCTTTGAGTGCAGCCTTTTAACTGAATCCAAACTTCACAGAACAAATATCTTTATTAAAAGAGTTTTTTCTGGGCATTGCCTATGGCTCAAAGGAGTAGGGTGCCAGCCCCATATACCGCAGGTGGTGGGTTCAAACCCAGCCCCGGCCAAAAACTGCAAAAAAAAAAAAAAAAGTTTTTGTTTATAAAATTTGTATTTAATCAAGGGGCTACCCTTGAGGCTGCAGCTTCCCCATCCCTGCTGGGGACTCAAATCCATTGTTGTAATACCTGTACAGGAAAAAATGGAAATTCTTTTGTGCCAAAAACAAGTAGAAATTGAAACCAGAGGCTCAGTGCTTTAGCTCAGCGGCTTGGGTGCCAGCCACATACACCATAGCTTTTTTTTTTTTTTTTTTTTTTGAGACAGAGCCTCAAGCTGTTGCCCTAGGTACAGTGCCATGGCATCACAGCTCACAGCAACCTCCAGCTCCTGGGCTTAAGCGATTCTCCTGCCTCCGCCTCCCAAGTAGCTGGGACTATAGGCGCCCGCCTGGCTATTTTTTGGTTGCAGCCATCATTGTTGTTTGGCAGGCCCAGGCTGGATTCGAATCTGCCAGCTCAGGTGTATGGGGCTGGTGCCCTAGTCACTTGAGCCACAGGCGCCGAGCCACACCATAGCTTTTCTAATTAGTCAAACCTCATAGATGTTTCTTGTTTCTGAAAGTTTTTAAGTTAAACAGAAGTCATGTGTGCAAATCAGGGCCGCATATTTTCTGTTCTGAGATCTGACTTAGAACCTTGATATTGAAACATCCTCCCCGTTCACCACTCCCAGAAAACAGACTCACAAATGCACAGAGGGTACAAATTAACCAGATTTATTCTGTTGATTCAATAAGCTGTTACAGCTGGAATGACTCAAGAACCGCTAAAGATCTATAAAACAGCATTTCATTCATTAATCTATCTTGAGAATTCTTCGCAGGAAAGTAATTTGGGTAAATGAGATGTTGACAAGGCAGAACATAATGAATGATTGCCTCTGGTGTCTCATATGAGTAGAGGAAGGGAAGAACCATCGTGGCACTCAGACACTGCCTGGCCCTCTGGTGGAGAGCTAAGAGACCTTAACAAGTCATCTGTAGCTCCTCACTGGGTCTGTTCCCTGTTAGAAGTTTCTGAGTTGCCCAGTTAAGTCCCCAGGGAGGTGTGGGTACTGGTGGCAGTGGTCTGGAGCCGTGGCAGGATGGCTCCAGGCCAGTGGTGCTGCGTCACCTCCTGGCTGCAGCGGGGTGGGTGCTCAGTGCCCTGTGGGCACTCGGGAGAGCGGCGATAAGGCAGTGCCCTTTTCAGGTTATGCTGCAGATTCATTCCTGTCAGTTTTGTTCAACCCTTGGACCTGTTAGTCTTCCATCTTTCCTAAAGTCTCTGTCTCAGATATTTTTTATTTTACATTTCTCTAATTTTAGTTGCTTTTAAAATAATTGGGCCAGCTTCACTGCCATTTTTTGTTGCCATATCTAAATCTCCAACATTCTGATGTAACTCAGCCTTAGAGATTCCTGCACCCATCTCCTTCCTAGTAAGCCTCATCACCCTTGTTTCAGCTGTTTGTTGCTTAAAGCAAAGCTTTTTTGTGTTGGTGGTGGTAGCATATGATACAGGTGGGTTGACACCCACTTCCCTTCCCTGCCACTCAGGGAAGCTGGATTTTACTGTGAAAGGTGATTGGCGTACATTCAACTCATTGTATGCATGTTGGTATTTGGTTAGTAACTAAGGAAAGGTCCATAGAATAGATCTCTTCTGTGACATTACCAGCACATTCTGAACTTCTCAAAATTTGAGCTCAAATTACAAATTTTTTAAATTGCCAAATTTCCATTTTTCTTTGTTCATAAGGACCAGGCACACTGGGCCATCATCATCTTGCTGCAAATTCACACAGTAATAAGCAAAAGTCTGTGGGTGGGGTGAGGGGGTCACTGAGGCCCACTGTCTTCAGAGGGGGCACATGTGTACATGTGGGAAGTGCAGGGCAGCAGAGGCCACGAAAACCTTTGGGTGAGAGTGGTAGGGGTCACTACCGTGTGAGAGAACCTTCATGCTCTTTGGTAAGTCTACAAAATGACATCCATCTTCAAAAACTGGGCTTTATTAATTCAAAAGTGTGCTTTATCAAAGTACTTCTTATATTTAAGATTTGAACATGTGCTTATATAAATGCAGGGTGTTAAGACTTTGCTTGATTGCTGTTCCTTTCAATGGGAAAAATATAAACCTGGAAAGGTTCTCCCTTGGTCCCAACAAAGCTGCTTTATTCAGCCCAGCAGTTAGTCACATCTTCCCCATCTGTGAGGAGGAGTACAGAGCTGTAGAGGTTCCCCTTCTGATAACAAAATCCAGGACTAGCCAGGCACCTCGCCTGTTAAAATGACGGTATGACAGTGTACACTCTTGATTTCTTTTTGCAGCCTTCCCACTGCTTGTGTTAAGTCTTTAAAAGTCCCAGACGAGCATTGTCAAATAGCAAGGCTGTGTGTCTATTTAGGATCTTTAGTAGAAACCAACTCTTGTTACTGTAAGCAGAAGGGACTTTATTGGAAGAATACTAGGAATTCATAGAATTGATGAGAAGACCAAAAATCTAGGCTTGGCTTAGATAAGAAACAAGGCAACTCTGGAGGTCCCGGGACCACAGACCACCCACAGGTTTTTGTGCTGGTGCCGCCCAAGCAGGGGCAGGGTCGTGTTGGCCATTTCAGCCAGCCGTGCCTGTGCTATGGGAAGAACCATCGAATCTGCAGATCAGGTCACATGACCACACCTTGATAGAGGGAAATGGGGCCCTGATTGCAGTCCCACCAGACCTTTTCCAAGAAAGGTCTGTCTTCAAAGCTCAGTGCCTATAGCTCAGCAGCTAGGGCGCCAGCCACATACATCGGGGCTGGAGGGTTCGAATCCAGCCCAGGCCTGCCAAACAACAATGACAACTACAACCAAAAAATAGCCAGGCATTGTCGCAGGAGCCTGTAGTCCCACCTGCTTGGAAGGCTAAGGCAAGAGAATCCCTTAAGTTCATGAATTTGAGGTTGCTATGAGCTGTGATGCCACTGCACTCTACCCAGGGCAACATAGTAAGACTCTGTCTCAAAAAAAAAAAAAAAAAAAAAAAAAAAAAGTCTTTCTTCAAAAGGAAATTAGGATGAACTTAGTGGCAGGACATTGTGCTAAGTAGCCAAAAGCAACAAATGGCCACACAGGATAGTGGAAAGGATTGAGTGACAGGACAAGCCAATACTAGTTTTCCTTTGGTGAATGAGGATTGGAAATGTGCTTACGTCCGTTGGCTGTAAAGTCTGTCTGTGTCTCTGTAACCTCCTGCCTCTCTTCTCTCTCCCTTAGCTTGGGGCCTGGAAGGGCAGTGCTGTTGTGATGTCAATTTATAAACTCACAGGATACTAAGCCTATATTCGAGAAGGTGCTAGTGGTGAATCAGCTATGCTCTGATCAGCCTTCAAGCCCTTCCCGTGACTGTGTCTATGTCTGCCCTGCTGACCCCCTGACACAATTTGCTAGTTGCTCATCTGTTCTATCTGTAAACACTCAGTTACTGAGAACTTTACATTTTAAGTATATTTATTAGTGGCCAAACTTGGACCTTTTGGAACTCATCTGGATAAAACAATTCATCCCTTAGTCTGATTTTAGTTGGCTGTTAGTGATGACTTGTGTGTAGCACACATAGTTACTAAACAAATTTTGCTTAATGATTAAAACTGTTGAACTTTAAGGAAATATTGAGTTACCCTGCCTAACCTCGTTATTGGAGAAAGGGAGTCCTATACTTTATCCCCATTTTTTCTGTTTTCAAAGGAGAGTACAGTCATTCAAAGAGAAGTGAATTTTAATATCCTAGACTGTTGGGAGGACACACCTTTGCACTTTCTATGAACACTTAATATTTGTAGTATACCTCCTTGGCATAAGAAAAAAATGATTTCATGCATTTTTACCAAATTAATTTTAAATGATGATTTATTGACACTCTTCTTTGAGTGCCTGTGAAGCTCCCGATTTCTGTAGTTCCCACCCTCTACCTCTAGACTATCCGTCTAATTCTAAAGAAGACACTGGGGACACTGTCACGTGGCCATGTTGTGGAAGGGTGACCTCTGTTTCTCCACAGCACCCCGTGCTGGATGAGCCAATCGCCGAAGCCGTCTGTATCATTGCAGACACAGACAAGTGCAGCGTCCAGGTGGCCACGAGTCAGAGGAAAGTGATGGACACCACGAAGCTGGGCCAGGACGTCTTGGTCTCCAGTCAGGTGTCCAATTTGCTCCAGTCCATCCTGCAGCTCTACAAGCTTCACCTCCCTGCTGATTTCGTAAGTATTTATTCTTCCATCACCAGAGAAATATGGCTTAAAAGTATTTTTAACATTTTGACTATAAAGTTACAAATTGGAAAGTATTGTTTTGAATGTAATTGGAGAGGTCAGCATACGTAAAAATGGAACACACAACATAAAACAGCAAACAAGCTAGATTTCCCTAGCAATAGCCCTTCCCTGAAATGACACTGAGCAGGCCCTGAAATCTTTTTGAACAAGTGTGTGGTAAAATAAATAGGGTACGGGAGGAAGGTCAGGCCTAGCGGGAAGTTTTAAATCCTCCTTTGGGGAGCTCATCAGTTCTCCTTCCACTTGCTGATGGTACACAGGGAGCGTGGCTCCTCTGGTTCAGTGGCTGTGGTCACGGAGGCACAAAAGGATAAAACAGAATGGTTTGTGGAAACACCTAATTTCAAAGCACCATACAAATGTGAGAGAGTACCAATTGTTCCTTTTCAAAAAGGATTTTAGGATCATTTTCATAACATTAAAAAGAAACAACAAATGGAGCCTGTAAAACTAGCTCCATTACAGAGTCTGTAAAATTACTCCTAGAAAATTAGCAGCAGCTCTCGCCAGTCATTGGAATTAGCATACACAGCAAATTCTTTTCAACATGTGTGTGTATACAGAGAAACTGAGAAAGAGAAGATATTCATAGAGAAGGAGAGGAAAAGATTTCTAAAAAAGAAGAGCTGGCCAGGTGGCCCACGCCTGTAATCCTGGGACTCTGGGAGGCTGAGGCAGGAAGATCGCTTGAGCTCAGGAGTTTGAGGTTGCTGTGAGCTGGGCTGATGCCACTGCCCTCTAGACTGGGCAACAGAGTGAGACTATCTCAAACAGTAAATAAATAAAAAAGAGGAGCTGGTTTTCTAGTGATGATGACCACTAAAAAAACGACAGAAAGGCAGCTGCAGGGCACATGGCCAGGCATAGCGTAGGGGAGCGGACCCTGGAGGCTGCATGTGGGGTAAGAGTGGGCTTCTCTGCCACTCTCACCTTCCTCACAGTGCTGCTCTCCACAGCATAGCCCCCAACCCCAAAGTGGTACAGTCCTGTTTAACAATTACTATTAATAATTACCTAAATATTTAGGTAGCTAAATTAGCTTCCTAAATGATGCTTAAATAATATTTAGGAAGCTACATATTAATTACCTACACTAATTGCCAATGGAATGATCACCTCTGCCTTGGGTTCCTCTGACCAAATGTACAATTGCACCACACTGCTCAGAAATAATCGTGACTTCTATGGCTTTGTAGAAGGTCCTCTGAAATACTGTCTGGTTGTCATCAAAGTAGTGACAGTGTGGTGTGGCAGGAAGACCACTTACTGTAGCTGGACTGAAGTCTAGGCTTCGCCATCAATCAGCGATAAAGTGGACAGTGGACAATCCTCAGTGCCCCTGAAGTTTAGCTTTCTCATTTGTAAAATGAAGATAGTACCTATCTAACAAGTGTGCTGTGAGAATTGTCTGGAAATTAGGGATATCATACTGCTTTTTAAGCTGTCAGAACACCACGCCAATATAAGATACTTTAAGAGGGAGTCTGGTAGCGGCCAGTGCATGGGTTCTAGAGTCCAGCAGCCTGGAGTCAAATCTAAGTTCTGCTACTTACTGTGTGACCTCTCAAAGCCTTAATTTCCTTACCTGCAAAGCTGGCAATAGAACCTATTGCATATGGTTATGAAAATTAGAGAATCAATATAAGGCAGTAGGCATAGCAGTTAGATAATAGATGTCTACTGAGTGTTTCTGCCATCAATATCTTGGTTACCAACAATCAGTTTCATGAAACAATGGTTGTAGAGACTGAGAACACCTTTTACCAAAATCTTTATTTGATCTTTAAACAGACGCATACTCTTGCGGAACACCCACCTATGGGTTAAGATAACCTCATTTTTTATTCTACATCTGTAGGCAGTTTTTCTTTCTAGAAGCAGATTTGGTTGTGCTTCTGTAAGAGAAGAAACAAACATTACACTTCATGGTTTCTTCCTGCTCTAAGTATTTACCAAACTTTCACATTTCCCTTGACAACACAGCTCTTGTTCCATATGACATCTGAGTCATCAAAGCAATATATTACTGTAGCTAATTCTTTCTACTTCATTTAAATGGAAGTATGTTTAACCACTTAATAGTATGGATGACTTATTTGAACAAAATGAAGATCAAAGAAAAATTTCTCTACAGTGTAAAATGCTCCTTTAAAATCACTTAAATGGGCTTGGCGCCTATGGCTCAAGTGGCTAAGGCACCAGCCACATACACCTGAGCTGGCAGGTTCGAATCCAGCCTGGGCCACCAAACGACGACACCAGCAACCAAAAAATAGCCGGGCATTGTGGCAGGCACCTGTAGTTCCAGCTACTTGGGAGGTGGAGGCAGGAGAATCGCTTGAGCCCAGGAGTTGGAGGTTGCTGTGAGCTGTGATGCAACAGCACTCTACCCAGGGGGACAGCTTGAGGCTCTGTCTCAAAAAAAAAAAAAAAAAAAAAAAATCACTTGAATGAAAAGTTAAAAATGGAAAAATGAAATCCCAAAAAGAGGCGGGAAAAAACCCAGCACATTTCTGTTTGATAATCAAGCTGTTTAAAAATTTTTCTAACTGCCTTGACTTCACATTTAGCATACATTCCACACAGACTGGAAAATACTGTAAATCAACCAGCTCAAAGCATAAAGGATTCAATGTAAAATGAATTTTCTTCTTAATATTTTATAACATTCTTATTAAAAACTTTGCATTTCACTACATAAGGAATTGAAACTTAATCTTACTACTTCACTCTGTTCAGGAGGGGCGTTTCCATGAGAACTGGTGATATCCTCCTTGCTTTGATTATTTCTCATTGTCGCTCAGCAGTTGTGTTTTATCCACCCCACACAGTGCATCAGTGAGAATCTGAAAAGATTGCATCTCTTTCTTCATGTCACTGATCAGCCCAGATGGTCAAGATCAACATTTTCAAATGCATCTGTTAATCTTTTTACCTTGAAAATAACAGGCCTAATGGTCTAGGAGAAGATTATGTATGATGGAATTACCCTTGCCAGAGCCATCAGGTGTCTCGCTGAAGAGTCGTGGGTAACTGCCTGCCAAATGCAAAAGCACTTGCCTCTGGTGAAAGACACAGATGGTTGCTATTGTCTAAAAATTGAAGCTGAACACAAATTCCAAGGGTAAAGATGTCCTGAAAATAATTGCTTTTTCTTTATTGTTTTAAAGACCCAGTTAAGAGACACTCCTGAAAGCTAAAGAAAAAAGTATTCAAAATGACCTGTTCTAATCATTCTATTTCTAGAACTATAATGAGCCAAAATAATCTGCGATAAAGGAAAAAAACAAAAATGATATTCTTTACTAAATCATCTATAACAAAAATGCAAATTGCTATATAGTTAAATAATTATAAATATATACTCTCAAGAATTATTTAGCCATAAAAATTACATCAGTAGAGAATTTTTAATAACATAGGAAAGGATTACAGGGAATAATTGTACTGATTTCAGCAGTGTATAAAATGCTTTTTAAGGGCAGCGCCCATAGCTCAGTGGGTAGGGCGCTGGCCACATACACCCCAGGCTGGCAGGTTCAAACCCAGGACGGGCCAGCTAAACAATGAGAACTGCAACAACAGCAGCAAACAATAGCTGGCATTGTGGCAGGTGCCTGAGGTCCCAGCTACTTGGGAGGTTGAGGCAAAAACATTGCTTAAGCTCAAGAGTTTGAGGTTGCTGTGAGCTGTGATGCAACAGCACTTTATCAAGGGCAACATAGTAAAACTGTCTCAAAAAAGAAAAAAAAATGCTTTTCAAAAAGACTTGAATGATATATGTGAAAATCTTTTTTTTTTTTTTTTTTTTTGGTTTTTTTTTTTTCTTTTTGGAGACGGAGCCTCAGGCAGTTGCCCTGGGTAGAATGCTGTGGCATCACAGCTCACAGCAACCTCCAATTCCTGAGCTTAAGAGATTGTCTTGCCTCAGCCTCCCAAGTAGCTGGGGCTACAGGTGCCTGCCACAACGCCCAGCTATTTTTTGGTTATAGTTGTCAATGTTGTTTGGTAGGCCCGGGCTGGATTCAAACCTGCCAGCTCTGGTGTATGTGGCTGGCACCATAGCCACTTGAACTACAGGCGCCCAGCCAATATATATGAAAATCTTAATTTAAAAAAGCAAACTTTGCTTTACAAAAACCAGGGTTTGAGATGGCATGAAATTGTCTAAGTGTATTTGAAAGAGATGAGATTATAGTTGTGTACTTAGGAATGAAGTAAGAGAATTCTAACTCTTAAAATACTGGCAGAGGTTTTTTTGTTTGTTTCTTTGTTTGAGATAGAATCTCACTCTGTTGCCCTCGGTAGAATGCTATGGTGTCACAGCTCACAGCAATCTCCAACTCTTGGGCTTAAGCAATTCTCTTGCCTCAGCCTACCAAGTAGCTGGGACTACAGGCACCCACCACAATGCCCAGCTATTTTTGCTGCAGTTGCCACTGCTGTTTTAGCTGGCTGGGACTGGGTTCAAACCCACCAACCTCGGCATATGGGGCTAGAGCCCTACCCACTGAGCCACAGGCGCCACCCTGGCAGAGGTTTTAATACTCATGTTCACACTGAATGCTATTGCTTTGCAGTGCATCATGCATCTTGAAGACAGACTACAGGAGCTGTACCTTAAGAGTAAAATGCTATCTGAGTATCTTCGGGGACACACACGAGTCCACGTGAAAGAATTAGGTGTTGTACTGGGGTAAGTGCCATGAAGTGTTACCACTTTTCTCTGTGATGGGCTAACCCTACCTAGTGCCCCATTTAGCCATGCCACCTTAAATCTGCAGGCTCTGGTACCCACCAAAGTATTTGGGGTCCATCACATGTCTACCTCTGTATTGCCTCAATAAATAGCCATCTTCCTTGTATCTGATACCAGATTTCTGGAAAGCATTACAGAACTTTAGACTAGTGGTATTTTATGCTTGAGAGGAAAAACTTTGATCTCATGCTATCTACCCATTTCTTTTTTTTTTTTTTTTTTTTTTTGCAAATTTTTGGCCGGGGCTGGGTTTAGAACCCGCCACCTCTGGCATATGGGGCTAGTGCCCTACTCCTTTGAGCCACAGGCACCACCCTGTCTGCCCATTTCTTGAATTTAAGGTGCCCAAGTCACAAGCTGTCAGAAATGCAGCAACAAGTTACATTTACATTTCTCTTCCTGGAGGAGGAGTCAGTAGGCACTTGCCACCTGCTGGCAGGGAAGCCCCTTCTCTTGGACACTGAGGCACCCACCTGCATGTCTGTGGGGTGACTGTACTTTCCTTTTATTATAAGCCCATGAAAGAGAGACTTGCCTGTTACTACTAATGTATGTCCTCTCCAAGGGGTGATCTGCCATAACTTCTCTAGAGGAAGGAATTCTGACTTTTAACTCTCTGCTTAATTTTTCAATAGAGAATTAACAAAAAGACATCATATACAGAGGATTACAAAAAAATGTACACACATATTAAGGAAAAAACCTGTATTAAAATTGTAATATATACCAATAACAAAAGATGAATACGGGTCACATTGAGTACCTCTATAAATTGCAGAAGTAAAACATGAATTGAGTATTACAAATTTAATAAAGTTTTCCCTTTCTTAAAATGTATATATACCTGGGTGGTGCCTATGGCTCAAGGAATAGGGCGCTGGCCCCATATACTGGAGGTGGTGGGTTCAAACCTGGCCCTGGCCAAAAACTGAAAGAAAAAAAAAATTAAAATGAAAATGTGTATACCATTTTTGGCAGCTTCATGTATGAGGAATTGCCCCCTTCATCCATGATGATGAGTCCCCCAACTTGGGACAAGAAAATGGTCCATAATGTCCACCTTTAAATGCTCTATTGAACTAATCAAGGCATTATTTTAAGACTCAGGCCTTTGCATTCTCACTGGACCTCATTTTTCACAGCCAGAATAGGATTTCTGTAGTAGTTGGCTCTTAGCATTTCCTGTCATATTTTTCTTACATATTTCATTTAAAAAAAATACTTAACTGCAAAACAAACATCTGAAAAGCGGGTTAACTTGCAACGTAACTTTGTTCTCTTAGTTTTCATTGATATCTCTTACCCAGCCTTGTACTTTCATCCCGCCTCACTAGGTTGCCCATTGCCAGGTGTGTACCTAGTATTTCTAGGAATTTACCTCGTCCCTGACTTTGACAGGTGTCCATCAGCAACATTAGAAGGAGCGTGAGAATGCATTTCCTCTTAGCACTCGTCTGTAGGGCCTCGTAGTCCTCTAGGAGTGGAGTTAACGCTCATTCTCACCCTGTCCCCGTCAGAGAGTACCACGGAGCTTCTCGTCTGCTCTTACTACTATTGTAGGTCACTAGAGGATGGAGAATCCCAGGAAGTAAGGGCAGCTACCACTTTTTATTTTGATTTGGGGGAATTAAAAGGAAAGAATTAGAATGTATTGCATAGTCTAAAACAGTCGGATTTTTTTTTTTTTTATGACATGAGGCATCATTTAGCCTGTGAACCATCCTATATCCATTTCTGCTTTAACAGGTGCAGTAAAAGCTGTGTCCATTTCAAACTGGTTATCTCTTAATTCAATATCTTTTAGTATCACTTTACTCTCAAAGTATTGTGGCTCCAATGGTTAGTGAGGCCCTAAGTTTTATAACCTATTGAGCAAATCCTCAGGATAATATTGATGGTAATAATTTCTTCAAAAACCGTAAGACTAATGTCACCCTAAATGCCCAATCAGTGCATTCAAGAGTGTTGACTGGAGAAATGGAGACAATGAAGTTTACAGGGACTGTAGAAAGTTAAGACATCAGGTCAGGTGACCTCTGCCGCGGGAAGACCAGCTTGATGCCCCCACACATGCACAGCACACCTGCTTCTCTCTCCCTTTGCCTCCTTTGTCTACGGGGAGATCTTAGTAAAAGAATAAGTTGTCTTTCAATCTGTTTTATTTTTTCATTAGTTTTAATTGACAATCTAACAAGCTTGGTTCTTAGAAAGAATGCTTCCCTCTAAAATCATGCTATGTTAAAGTAATGTTCTTTTCTTTTTTCACTGTTCAGGATTGAATCTAACGACCTGCCTCTGTTGACTGCTATTGCCAGTACACATTCTCCTTATGTGGCTCAAATACTCTTATAAGCTAAAGCTCAGGACAGTTCTTCCTTGGAAGAAAAAATCAAATTCTCAACTGAAGGAGAAAGGAATAAGCTCTCTGTGACGGCAGAAGCATGAGAAGAGCAAACAGAAACAGTCATTCCACCTTTTTGTTCTGTGTTTTTGTTTTCAAGGAGATGTTTCAGTGGAAGCCTTAGGTTTACTCGATGTAATGGCATTTGTGACTGTCACGAACACTTCAGGCCTTTTGTTACCCCTGAATCAACAGAGAGTGACCTTTTTGGTAGGAGGAAACATAAGCACTACACGAAACACTAAGCTGTTGCCACAGATGGCCTTGTGCTGCTTGGGCAGAATAAGAACCAGTGACTTTGGAGCAGGCAAGTCAACAATATAACATTCCAGGGGGAAACCAGGTCTGAGTACAAGCAGGAGCACTCCAAATTGGAGAAAGCATATTTTGCCATTCTTAGAAGACAAACAGAACAAGGACTTTGGATTCCAGATCGGGGTTTGCATTTTACACAAAGAAAGCCCCCTGGTACCATCTTCAGCTCTGCTGGCTGTAGCAGCTCCTGTTTGACATAAAACATGAAGGACTGCCTTTTGGGAAGACAGTGCTTTAGGAACCCATTATATTCATGTTGTCTGGAGTTTACCTTGTTTCAGATGTAGCCACAGGTAGGTCAGAGATGGATTATTGGTGCAATAAACCCCAGAATCAATGTAGCATCTTAATTCCATCAGATATAGTTTGTAGCAGCAGAATGTGCTGTCTGAAACCACGTGTTTTATCCTTCTACGTTAGAGCTTTCCACAGCCTTTTTAAGAGAGGCCATTTACCAAAGTTACTCCTCTAAGCTCAAGAGTGTTTCTGTTGATAAGTTCTTCCAGCTGAAGCCACTTCTTATAACAGTTAATACAAATGACTTTTTATACTTTCAAAGGCACAGCTGTCCTGGTGGGAACTGAACCTGCAGCAGTTCAGGAGGACTAGTGAACGTGATTAGTTTGAACATTAGGAAACAATTCTTGTGTGATCTAAATTTTTACATCATCATCTCTGTGCCTTTCTGATCCCTACGTCCTTTTCAAAACATCTTTCCAGAAATTACCCATTGTGTAAACCCTACCAAAATGAATTGTTTAAGCCCAGTTCACTTTTTAAACAAACCTTTAGTTTTCTGTTGTTTATCAAACATGAAACAGACTATGTATTAACAGGGTAAAGTAAAAAACTTTTAAAAAAAAAAATTGGTCATTAAAAGATAGGAGCTAATCTAGTAAAGGGAAACCTTGTTAGCGCTTTTGCAGATCTTATCAGCAAGCTCTGATTTCCTTTGACTGGTCTAGGAATTCCAGTCTTTTCCATGTATCTTTTGTACCTTAGATGATGACATCATCTCCCTCTTAAATGACTTTGTTTTCTATTTGATAAAATCTGAATCCTAAACATCAAGTTATACAAGTGCAAGTTAATGTTTGAGAGAGTACAGCAGCAGTACCAGTGGAGGAAAGGCTGTGTTGTTTCTAGGTCATAATTGCTACCTTTCCCTCTTTATTTTACAATGTGAGATGTAGATGGGTGCATTAAGGCTCTTAAGATATTTTTCATTTTGTGTCATTCATAAAATTGAGGTTTTTCCATTTCCTTTTGCCTCACGTGTTCTAAATTCTCTAGTTCCATGACATCACTGTCTGCTGTTATGTTGCAGAAAGAGAAGGAACCTCGCCTGTGGCTCAGCCCCTCCACATTCACTCCTCATTGCGTGTAATATCTTGTTGTAGCTGATGTTACAGCCTAACGCCTTCCCCTCATCTCTAGTGCGTTCCCTCCTCCTTGTTTACATGTTTTGGGCACTTTCCCACATTAACCACCTTCCAGGTTTTCACAGAAAATGACTTGATACAAAATCAGTTCATTTCTAATATGGACATAGTGGCACATTGAAATTCGACCCGTATAGGGGGAAATTGAACTTTAAATGGTTGATTCAAACTCTATACATAAGAAAAATTAGCCCAAACCCTGAGAAAACTTAATTTGCCTGTTAATCTAATTTTCTAAAACTCATTCTTAGAAAAATGTCTGGAAAATTACAGGTGGGTCCCCAGTGGGGGTTGTCTCCACGACACTCAGGATTCCAGTCAGAGCCTAATCCTTACTTCTATCGCCTACAAAAAAACAGACTGAGAATGTTGCTGCTCTTTTATAATCCTACTTTAAATACTTAGTCTTAAATTCAACCTCTTCCCAAAAGCAAAAAAGAAAAATCTCATGGAAGTGTGTTGAGATGCACCCACTCGCCCATTGGGCACCAGCCAGTGGCTTCATTCTGGCTGTGCCTAAGAGGCAAAAAAGGGATCCCACCTGCTCCCATGCCCACCTCGAGAAAAAATAAAAATTAAAAAAAAATAAAATCTACCTCAGTTGACAGGATTCCACCTTTAGGGTTTCTTCAACTTTTACGTCTTACCTGTTGAGTGTAACTTTTTTGTAGTGTCTTGCTTTTTTTAAGCAAGCTCGTAAGGCATGACAGAGCAGAAGTGTGTACACGTGACTGTGACAGACCTCTTTCTAGCATGTTGCAGTTTTATTTTTAATAAATTGATAAGTGAAATGAATGTAAAGGTAATTGTGTATGTTTTAAACATGACAATGAAAATTTTAAATGTAGCTTCCATCCTTGTGCATAATTCCAAAGTATTTTATTTTTTATCAGTGTTAAATAGCTTTTTGTACAGGCTTCAATCCATTTTTCTGAAGTGTGCTGTTTTTTAATGAAAGTAATTATAATCTTTTCACATCCCATGGAACTGCCGTTTACACATTGCAACTTTTTAAACTTACCATATTTTTCAAAATTAACTTTTTTGAAGGGAGGAAAATTCCCACATGCTAAATGATACTAAAACTGTTTGGGCTCTTACAATTAGGTCCTGAGATTTTATAAAAATTAGTCTGTAGCTTTTCAGGTTCTTCAGTAGAGTTGGTTGTACATAAAAATAGAGAATATAAAGTGACTCAAATTCCTTTAAGTGTCTGGCTTTTTCCACTAATATTTACTTTTGAGTATTTTGTCCATTCATACTTTCACTGTTAAATTGAAGTCTTTAGCTTCTCTTCATAAATGTGGACCATTTTTATTTTTTAATTGTGCTTTGGGGGAGAGGATATTTTAATATAATTTTTGCCTAAATCAAGTAGCCCCTTCTCTTTTTAAATGTCAAAATGTGATGAACCGTATATCCTGGAAGTGAGATTGCAATAGGCTTAAATTTAAGTGGTATTTGAAAAAGGAGAAAATTCTGGGATTTATTATTTGAAGCTCCATTAAGAGAAATTGATAGGACTTTATATTTTTGATCAGTTGAATAGATACCAATGTCATTGTGTTGAAATTTTTTTTTAACTTGTTCATGTATTATTTTGATCCATTTTTTCTGTGGCATTTGGTGCAATAAACCTTTTGAATTTATCTTGAACATTTCCCTGGTGCTGCATATGATTTGTTATATTTAATCAAATATAGACGTCTCATTCCTAGTCATTCACACCCAAACAGTTTTACGTATGTGAGTGGTTTTCAGCAGGAGTGTTTTGGAAATGTAGGGGACATTTCTGGTCAGCATGATACCGGGTGAGGCCGAGTGACGTGGAGGGTGGGGGCTCAGATTGACAGGGGAAGTACCCTGCACTGTGTAGGACTGTCCCACAGGATAAGGAGGTGTCGCCTTACGTGACTGTCCTGCCAGATAGTCATGTGGGTGAAAAACCTATTTGTGATCATCTAAGAATTCTGCTTTACCTAAAAGCACAATGTATTATTTTCAGGATTTTAGTGTATGATGAATTCTTCAGGAATGCAGCTGTTACATAAATTGAGGGAAGATTTTACCTTAACGAGAATTGGTTTGGTCTTTACCAAGAATTGATACACTTTTGGAAAACTACACAACTAGCAACCCTGGTACTCAGGAAGCATCGAGGCACTGACAGGCCCCGTCTGTCTGCATTTTTATTAATAGCTGCTGCATTCATGGAGACTCCAGGTACACGCAAGCATCTGCCTACTTCATGCCTTTCAAATCTAATGTCCTGATACTTACATACTGAACTGTGCTCTAGGATAAATTACTTTGAAATAGTACACAGAGGACATCATATTGGTTTGTCATAAATTATGTTAAGTAGTTAAGTATTCTAGGGCAGTAAAGGAAGCATTATAAAATATTTGCTATTAAAAGGGATGAGATCCGCTGATACACAGAAATAGGCTCTCAGAAAAAAAAATAACGCTGTGGAGTGTAACTTTTGTACCGATACAATGCCACACTGAATTACGTTATCTTAAAGACAGTAAGAGAGGAATGACATTAGGTATTTCAAAATCCTTTCTGATTTTATGAAAATTTCAAGTGTTTCTCCTGTTCTCTGAAGCAGGTTTTCTTTCCCTCACCAAGTTTTTCTTCCCCACCGTGCACTCAAGTCAAAGTGTTTTGAAATCATGCCATTAGTAAGGGCTGTAAATGCACGTGCCTACCACATTGCTTTTTGGTTCCCTCGTACCTGGACTGTTCTGTCAGATACTGTCGCTGTTACCTCATTTAGTCCTCACACTTGGATGAGGTAGGTACTGTAACAGTTAATTTCATGTGCTAACTCGGCTGGGCCACAAGGCTCAGATATTTGGTCAGATACCAGCCTAGACGGTGCTGTAAAGGGATTTCTTAGTTAAGATTAATACTAAAATTAATAAAATTTTGAATAAAACAGATTCTCCTCTATAATGTTGGTGGACCTCATTAAATCAGTTGAAAAGAATGAAGTCTTCCCAGGAAGAAAGAATTCTGCCTCCTGACTACCTTCAGACTTGCCCTGCACCATCCGTCATCCTGGGGTCTCCAGCCCCTGGCCCACCCTGCAGATTTTGGATTTGCATGAGCTACTTGTTAATACAAACCCCTCTCCCACCCCTCCTGCTCTCCTGTATACGTGCACATCACACTAGTTGTGCTGCTCTGGAGGACACGGATACAAGTACTTAGCAGATCAGTACAATGATACAGATGGAAATCCAAATCGGAGTAAGCTGGGATCAGAATATCATCATACCACATTACAGCAAGTAGACTCTTAAGCAAAGATCTTTAAGATAATAACAGTATAGACCTTAGGGTTATCCCCAAGAGGGTTAAAATACAAGTTACATAGTCTATGAATATGTGCTGCAAAGAACTGGAAACAAGAAATGAGTAACAGAAGGAAAGAGGTAACATTCTATTAAAAGGGGGGGGAAAAAACTCCCCTTCCCACAGATTTATCTTCACAGTGATATCCTCGTTCCTGTGTGCAGCTCTGCAGCTCTGCTTTCCTGGAGACCTCAGACCGTCATTTTTCATCCCTCTCTAGTATCTTCAGGTTCTTAGTCGACAGACTTTTCTATACAAAGTAAAAACAGAAAAATCTTTCACCCCTACTGAGCCTTTCTCCTAAGCCCCGTCTTTATCCTGTTTCTCCTTCCTTTAACAGCGAAGCATTTTCTAGCCTTTTTTTTTTTTTTTTAATGATTATTTATTTATTTATTGCAGTTTTTGGCCGGGGCTGGGTTTGAACCCACCACCTCCATCACATGGGGCCGGCGCCCTACCCCTTTGAGCCACAGGTGCTGCCCAAGCATCTTCTAGCTTTGCTTGGCTTTCGCTTCATTCTCCACTCACTGCCCCCAGGCTCCTCACTCCACACCATCCTTCCTTTCCATGTAACTGAAGTCTTTCCCCACGTCCAGTCTGCACTGACAGCTGTCAAACCAGCCTTACATCTCAAATGCTTCAGCTTTGCTTCTGCCTTATTTCAATCCTTCCTCATTTCTCAATTGAAGTTATAGAAAGGCTCTTGAAAAGCAACTCCCTTTTATACCAATAGCTCTAATCCTCCTCCAGGCTGATATCTACATCTTTCTAAGATGAAAGTGTAGTCTTGTCACTCCTGTTCAAAAGTCAGCCCAGGCTGGGCACAGTGGTTCACATCTGTAATCCTAACACTTTGGGGGGCCAAGCTAGGAGGATCGCTTGAGGCCAGGAGTTGGAAACCAGCCTGGTCAACTAAGGGAGACCTGTCTGTACAGAAAACAGAAAAAAATCAGCTAGGTGTGGTAGTGTGTGTAGTCCCAGCTACTTGGGAGGCTGAAGTGTGAGGATCTCCTGAGCCTAGTAGTTTGAGGTTGCAGTGAGCTGTGATCCAGCCACTGCCCTCCAGCTTAAGCAATAGAGACAACCCTGTCTCCAATAAAAGAATCAGCCCAGTAAAATACGTATCCAAGTTCCTTAGCACTGTATGCTCAAATGACCCAGCTGATCCCTCTCTGCAGCCTCGTCACCAGATACTCCTGGTTGTACTCTTATCTAGCCACACTGAGCCAGGCATACTTCCCCGAAGGTGCGAGGCTATCATTGCCTTCGCCCTGTAAATCTGTTCTATTTGGTCTCCCTCTTCCCTTTGCCTTATCAATTCTCTCCTGTTCCTAGTTCAAAATTCAATTCATTGTCAAATCCTCTAGTACCTCCCTCCTCAAGGTCCCCTGCATTGCATGGGAGCTAAATAGACTTGCAGGATCTCCAGCCCCAGCCCAGATCCACTGAATCATCATCTGCATCTTAATATGAACAAGGCCCAAGTGATTTGTGTATACACATTAAAATTCAAGAATACTATTCTGAAATTCAGTGTGCACGGATGAGGTAAATAATGTATCAATCACTGAGACTGATGTTCATTTATTGGGATGAAGGTGGGCAATGAGAACATTTGCCAGCAAAGAAATAAAATAGAAATGGATAATGTTAAAAAGTTATCTGTCAAGGTCGGGCACAGTGGCTTATGCCTGTAATCCCAGCAGTTTGGGAGGCCACATGAGAATCACATAAGACCAGGAGTTTGAGACCACCCTGAGCAATACCAGCCCGAACATCCCCCCTACAAAAAAAGAATTAAAATTTAAAAAAGTTTTTGCCATAAGAACATAAATTTTATAACACACAGTTAATTGTTAACTTATATGGAGAAAAAAATAACCAAACCTCAAGAAGGGAAAATAAACAGATCAGAAGATAGAACTTAAGAGAGATTTTGTGATTTAGAAAGAGAAACTGGGGAGAATATAGGAGAAGAAATAACTTAGAAATTTGGCCAATAGATTTCCAAAAATATCTGAGATAGCATTTGGGGTAGATCTATTCAAGAATGATACATACTTCTAAATATCAAAAATTGTGTATTTTTAAAACATTGTAATTAAGGTCTAAAGTTTATAAATGGAATACCAAACTCCAGGGCATGAATATAAAATATGCCCCTTTTCAATCTATTTAGATGAGAAAGCATGTGATATTATCTATAGGATTATGATTTTAAAACTACCTTCAAATCCCCCAGTTTTCACTTTTGAGAGGCTTTCAGTATATGCCCTGATTCTTGCAGCGTAAGAATGGAAAATGTCCTGGTATCTCAAGTAAGAATAGAAATGGTGGCCACTCACTGGCATCTATGTGTGAGGCTTCATGTTGGAGGCTTTTCACATGAGGTATTTATTATTTGCTTTTGAATGTATAAAAACACTTGCTTTAATTTATTTTCCCTGAAGAGATTCATATAAAAGGGAAGGGAGTTTGAGTTTTAAATGTCTACAAGAATTCTGCAGGATGGTATAAAAGCTCAACTTGGAGAACAAGTATCTAATGTATCTCTGGAAATTTAAGAGAGATCCCAGTGAATAAAGACTATTTTGATTAGTATTTTGTTTATTCCTGGAAGATAAAGGATGTAACTGAGTGATAAACTCCTCTTGTCAAAGAAGAATTAATCTGACCTCAGGTGCCTCTCGGTGTGAGGTGCTGAGAATGACACATCACCTGTCTGGGATTCGTGCCCAAAACGCAAAACCTGAATCCTCTCATGAAGAAACATCAGATGAGCCCATGTGGAGAGAGATTCTATAGAACTGGCCTGTACTCTACAAAAAATGTCAGTGTTATAAAAGACCAAAACTGAGGAAATTTTCCAAATTGAACGAGACTAAAGGGGCGTGATAACTGAATATAGTACATGATCCTAGATTGAATCCTGGATCAGGAAAAAATGTAAATATCAATTAATAAAATTTGATCATGAACTTTAGATAATGTGTCAATACTAAATTTCCTGAATCTTGTCAATTGTGCTGTGGTTATGTGAGAGAATATCCTTGTTCTTAGGAAATGCACCCTGAAATATTTAGAAGTAAAGCAGCTAATTGGTGTCCAGTACGCCCCTATAGTCCCAGCTGCTTGGGAGGCTGAGACAGGAGGATCCCTTGAGCCCAAGAGTTGGAGGCTGCAGTGAACTATGACCACAGCACAGCTCTCCAGGTGACACAGTGAGACCCTGTCTGTAAAAGGAATGGAGGCAGGGGGGAAGCAGGTCTGCAACTTACCTGCAAATAGTGAAAGAGAAACAGAGAAAGAGAACAATAAAGCAATAAAATGAACAACTGATGGATCTGGGTGAAGAGGACATGAGAAGATTTTTGTACTTGTACTGCAACTTGCTCTGCAAATTTGAAAGCAAAATAAGTCTTTTCACAGATTGTTTCTGATGCACAAAAAGTATTTCATTTGGATTTAGTGAATGATAGAGGAAAGTATTTGGGGAAATTTAACTCATCGTAGCTCTAATCCTATACAAAATTAGTTCAGTAAAGTAAGTAATCCAAGCCCTCTTCTACACACACTGTGATGAATCATTTCATTTGGATTTATCCCAAAATTCAGACCCCACAGGAATGTTAGTGGTTAAACTGTTCCCTTTTTTAAATATAAAATATACCTAAGGTCAGGACGTACCAAGGAGGACAACCATGGCTCCCTTAGAGTGTTTCAAATAGACATCAAGTGCTGATGAATCAGTTGTCTGGGGACAAAGGGTAAGCAATACTCTAGGGGGCTGGCAAGATTCTTCAGTGGAGCAAGACAACTCTGTGTAGAGAACAGGAGTCTCTGGGTCTGAGCTGTGCTATTCCCTTTTCTGTCCAACTCAATAGTGAAATACAGGGTGAATATAAAGTGCCGTCTGTTGTGGGATTATGCAAAAAGCTATTATAGGACAGTGATTTGTACGTGGACCTTGAATATATACTTATACATGTCTGTCATGATTCTCATGCTAATTCTACAAAAATGTCAGAACAAATACAAATATCCCCATTTCACTTATTAAAAACCATATGTGGATATTTGGGCAACTTGCCCAAGATTCCGCAGATAGTAAAGGGGAAAAGCTAGAATGTGAAGTGGTCTATTCTCACTCTAACCTTAGTCTGTGAGGGTTCCGAGGGGGGTTAGAGATTCACCTCCATGTCCTGGTTGAGTGCTTTCTCAGTCAAGGAAGCCAAGGGCATGGCCAGTCCCTGGAGGTAAACCTTGTGCTACATAAGCACTTTTAGGGACTAAACCACACAGAATGGGAATAGTACACGTACCCACTTAACCCCAAGTTAACATTATGGCAATCCAATATAAACTATAAAATGCTTTGGTAGATTTAAAGGAGCTATAAAACTTTTTATTAAATATTAAAAAGACATGAAAACAACCTAAATGCTCATCAATTCAGGAATGGATTAACAAACAGTGGTATATGGGCACCATGGAATACTATTCAGCCATAAAAAGATGGAGACTTCACATCTTTTGTATTAACCTGGGTGGAGTTGGAACACATTCTTCTCAGTAAAGTATCACAAGAATAAACAAGTAAGTGTCCAGTGTGCTCAATACTAATATAAAGCCAGAAGAAGATCTAATTCACACCCACATAGAAGAAAAACTCATTTTAATTCAAGTTGTGGGGAGAGTGGTGGGGGGATGGAGTGGGTGCAGGACATAGCTGCAAGAGGGACTCTACCTAACAAATTCAAATATTGTGGTTTGGTTGTTTGTACCCTTACATTAACCTGAAATTAAAAAAAAAAAAAAAAAAAAAAACTATATGTTAAAATGACCTGAGTCTCACTATGTCGCCCTTAGTAGAGTGCTATGGCCTCACAGCTCACAGCAACCTCCAACTCTTGGCCTTAAGCGATTCTCTTGCCTCAGCCTGCCTAGTAGCTGGGACTACAGGCGCCTGCCACAACACCCAGGTAGTTTTTAGTTGCAGTTGTCATTGTCGCTTAGCAGGCCTGGGCCACGCTCAAACCTGCCAACCTCAGTGTATATGGCTGGTGCCCTAACCACTGAGCTATGGGCGCCAAGCCTGACCTGAGTTTTTTAAATGATAATTCATAAAAGCAAAAAAATCATACCTTTTTATGTATTGGCAGCTTTGGCAGCAGTGGTGACTTGGAAGGTCTCCCTGTCAGTGAATTATTCTCCTTAACAAGCATGGCCCATTTGGAATTTCTCTGGTCGGTATCCTCATAATCACCCATGTGCCAGGCCATAAAAGCACGGCTGTATTTTCCTTGCATGTCCAGGACATGAGGTTTTGGTTGCCTGAAATAGGAAGAAATTGGTTAGTTCTTAGATGGAAGAGGCCTAGCAACAAAGCCACCAGTTTTCAGATACTTGAGACTGGTCTGTTTCTCTAGGAATCTGATGTGATTCTAACACTTTATATTTGACTTCTTTTGTAGAAAGGGTTGGGTTTTTTGTTTTTGTTTTTGTTGTTGTTGTTGTTTTTGAGGTGGGGTCTTGCTATGTTGCCCATGCTTCTTTCCAACACCTGGGCTCAAGCAGTCTTCCTGCTTCAACCACCTGAGTAGCTGGGACTATAGTTGTGCTAATTTTTCTATTTTTTGTATGTTGTTCATGCCAATCTCAAATTCTTGGCCCCAAACAATAGTCACACCTCAGCCTCTGAATGTGTTATGATTACAGCCATGAGCCACCATGTCTGGCTAATTTCAAGAAACTTTAAAGAGCAGGATAGTTGATGATTAGAATACAGAAAACAGATATTGTGGGTGGTGCCTGTGGCTCAAAGGAGTAGGAGTATGCCAGAGGTGGCAGGTTCAAACCCAGCCCTGGCCAAAATTTCAAAAAAAAAGAAAGAAAACAGATATTGCTTGCAGTTTATATTAGCTTAATTAAAGATACATAGGAAAATAATTTCATGCTAATGTGTCACGTTTCTTTTTCTTTCTTTCTTTTTTTTTTGAGACAGAGCCTCAAGCTGTCACCCTGAGTAGGGTGCTGAGACATCACAGCTCACAGCAACCTCAACTGTTGGACTTAAGCCATTCGCTCACCTCAACCTCCCAAGTAGCTGGGACTAGAGGCGCCCGCCAAAATGCCTGGCTATTTTTTTTTTTTGGTTTTTAGCTGGGTGGGTTTTTTTTTTTTTTCAGTTGTTTTAGCTGGTCCCAGGCAGGGTTCAAACCCTCCAGCCTTTGTGTATGTGGCCAGCCACTGAGCTACGGGTGCCGCCAATGTGTCACATTTCCTTACAATAATGTTTATTAACAATTATATAGAATAGTTGAGAAAAGAAAAATCCTTGCACATGTTTAGTTTTCACTGAAGGGCTAAAATATTTTATAATCCTCTTCTTTTAAATTCAGAATGTCTTATGTCCCTGAATCACGAATCGTGAAATCCCTTTCTGTATTTGTAAATTCTTCTACAGTGACAAACCTGGCTCTCACTCTTTTTATACACAGAGGGTGTGTTTCTCAATATATACCAATAACGAAAGATGAATACAAGACACGTTGAGCACCTCTTGTAATTGCAGAAGTCAAGTGTGACTTGAGCATCACGAATTCATAGTTCTTCCTTTCTTAAAACATTTCTACATTTTTTGGCACCTTCTGCACATACTTGATCAATCTCCTTCCCTGTCTATAACCAATCTCTCAGTATCACTATCATTCCTTCTGTATTGTGTGTGCCCTCCTCCCACCACTTGGAATCATACCCTAATCCAGGATACTTCTTAGCTGATAGCCTTCTCATCTGCGCTGGATCACCACAGTTCCCCAACTCCCCATTCTGGAGCCACTATACCCAGCTAATTAAAAAAAATTTTTTTTTATTGTAGAGATCAAGTCTCACTATGCTGTCCAAGCTGGTCTGTAACTCCTGGCCTCCTCCTGCCTTGGCCTCCCAAAGTGGTAGGATTACAGCATAAGCCACCATGTCCAGCCTGCACATTTATTTGTAATTACTATGCCTTGACCAACCTGAACAAAAGCAAAACCCATCTCTATAAAAAATAGAAAAATTAGCCAGGCATGGTGACATAAACATATAGTCCCAGGAACTCAGGAGGCTGAGGCAGAAGGATCTCTTGAGACCAGGAGTTTAAGGTTGCAGTTTGCTGTGATGATGCCACTGTATTTCAGCCAGGGCAACAGAGCCAGACTCTGTCTCAAAAAAAAAATTGTTATGTCTTTCTGATGGACTGACCGTTTTATGACTCCAAAATGTCCTTTATCACTAGTAATAAATTTTCCCTCAAAGTCTAAATTTTCTGATATTGGAATAACCATTCCAACTCTCTTTGATTACTATTGATATACCTTTTACTTTGATATGTGTCTTCAAGTTTAGAGTAGGTCTTTTATAGAGATCATATAGTTGGATCATGATTTTTGGAGTGGGAGAGTCAATCTGTACCTTTTGATTGGAGAGTTTCACCATTTACATTTAGATATTTATTTGTATGTGTATTGTCTTTTTTTACATCTCTAGTTCTTCATTACAGCTTTCTTTTGTTACAAATAGATATTTCTTAGTATTCTATTTTAATTTCCTGTTTTGTCTTTTACTATATGTTTTTGAGTTATTTTCTTAGCAGTTTGCCTGGGGATTATTATTATCTTGATTTAAAATAATCTGGTTTAGATTAATACCAACTTAATTTCCAAAATACAAAAAAATTGCTTCAATTTAACTGTTTCCCAAAAAACACATGAAAAAAAATGCTCATCATCTCTAATCATCAGAGAAATGGAAACCGAAATCACACTGAGATATCTCTTAACCCCACAGAGAATGGCATACATCAGAAAGTCCTAAAACAATAGATACTGGCATGGATGTGGAAAGAAAGGAATACTTATACAATGTTAGTAGGACTACAGACTGGCTCAGCCTCTGGGGAAGGCAATATGGAGATTGCTCAAAGAGCAAAAAGTAGACCTACCTTTTTGATCCTTCAACTCCTTTACTAGGTATTTACCCAAAGGAAAAACAGACATTCTATCATAAAGACACTTGCACTCAAATGTTGATAGCAGCACAATTCATAATACCAAAGATAGGGAAATAACCCAAGTGGCCTTCAATGCAGGAATGGATTAAAAAACTGTAATATATGTATACCATGGAATATTACTCAGCCATAGGAAGGGGGAGATTATGTATCTTTTGCAACAACCTGGATGGAATTGGAGACCATTCTCCTAAGTGAATGAAAAAACAAATACTACACGTATCTGGTACTAAATTGGAACTAATAGATTAACACCTATACAATCACATGAGAGAAACACTTGATGAAATGCAAGCAGTGGGGTGAGGGGAGAAGGAGAGAAAGGCTTGAGTAAATTCTTACCCAGCAGCTACATTGCAGAGATATAGCACACTACCTGGGTATAGGACATACCTACAATGTGTATACTTTCTGTTTCCAAGTCTTCATTTGCCCCTTCTCCATACATTGCACTCTGCTTTGGGTTTTCATTACTTCACTGTAATGGTTCTTACCACAGCCAATAGCAACTTCCTTCCTATTCCTATCTTCCAAATCAAATCATCTCTTTTCAAACTTTCTAAGGTCTTCCCAGAAGCATTGTCCTCCTCTTGGAATCTCTTTCCATGGCAACCTTGAGGACCAACACTATTACTTGTAATGTTATTTTCTCTACATTTCTTTTGGAAGAATATTTTCTTCTTTTTGTCCTTTTACCATCAGTATCCTGGATTTTTTACATATAGTACCACCCTCCTCCAAACCAAGGAATGGCATCTGTATCCATGCATCTGACTCCAGCATAGTGATGTTGGAATATTTTACTTTTAGTTCTACCATATACAAATGCTCAGTTTCTTACTGATATAGTGCCAGGATATCTCATAACTAATGATAATACTTACAGCATTTATAGAGATATATGAGGTTCCAGACACTATGCTAGTTGGTTTATATGTATTATCTCTGATCTTCGTAATAATCCCGTATGATAGACATAATTTCTCACCTTTTGAGGGGGAGGGACAAGAGTCTCACTGTGTTGCCCTGCTAGAGCACAGTGGCATCATTACAGCTCTCTGCAGCCTCAAACTATTGAGCTCAAGAGATCCCTCTGGGACTACAGGCATGTACCCAGCTAATTTTTTAGCTAATTTTTTCTACTTTTAGTAGAGACAGGGTCTCATTCTTGTTCAGGTGGCCTCAAATTCCTGACCTCGAGGGATTCTTCTACCTCAGCCATCTAGAGTGCTAGGATAATAGTCACAAGCTACCACTCAGCCTCATTTCTCATTTTTTGCATATCCAAGATCAAACTGGTAAAAAGCAGAAAAGCTCATATTTGAACTCAGAGTTGTTGCATTCCAATAACATGCAATTACTTCATCTTAAAAATGGGGATAATAGTGTAGTAACTAAATGTTATGAGCATTAAATGAGTTAATACCTATAAAGCACTTAAAAGAGTATCTAGTCCAGCTCGGTGCCTGTGGCTCAAGCAGCTAAGGCACAGCCACATACACCTGAGCTGGCAGGTTCGAATCCAGCCTGAGCCTGCCAAACAACAATGATGGCTGCAACCAGAAAATAGCCGGGCGTTGTGGCGGGCACCTGTGGTCCCAGCTACTTGGGAGGAGGAGGCAGGAGAATCACTTGAGCCCAGGAGTTAGAAGTTGATTAGAGCTGTGATGCCACAGCACTCTACCCCGGGGTGATAGCTTGAGGCTCTGTCTCAAAAAAAAAAAAAAACACAAAAAAAACAGTGTCTGGCCCATAGTAAAAATCTACAGATATCAACTATATTATTATCTAGGACACCTCTCATCCCATCTCTCCATCTCCCTCTGTCCACCTCCAAACCCCCCCCCTCAAAAAACTCTCTACTTCCTGTGTCCCTACTTTGATCAACAACATAACCATATACTCCATCACCCAAGAGAGATATAACAGAATTAGCTTTCACTTTTACTTCTGCTTCTCCCTCTACATTTAGTTAGTTGCCAAGTCTCACTGAGTCTTTTTCTAACCACCTCACCGCCCCCGGATCTCTGACTCAGGCTGCCATCGTCATTACTGCTGCATCCCTTCTCTTGCCCTTCTCAAGGCCTCCTCTGGGCTCCATCCATTCATCACACAATGTTGTCCACCTATCACACGCCAGGTATTCTTTCCGACACATGGATTTAATCAGATCATGTCTCTACTAAAAATTTTTAAAATAGTTCGTTGCTTATTAGATTTAAGCTCAAAATCTTCGGGATAGAATATAATACTGTAAACAATCTTGTCCCTGCTTGCTTCCCTCCCACGTCCAAACCAATACCCTATGTTTCAGCCATACCAGACAACCAGTCACTCTCTCAACACATCATGGCAGGTGAATCTTTCTGTGCCTTTACTTATGCAATTCCTTATAGCTAGAATCCCTTTCCTGCCTCCACCTCTCACCCTTTGCTTCTCCATGAAGCCTTTCCAAAGCAGCTGATGAGTTGCCTCTCCTACAAAACCCTTTTCAGTGTCTGCCCACCTCCAACTCTGAGATACAATTATTTCCTTTCTAACCCACAGAACTTAGCTCATACCTATCACATTTGGTGTTGAGTAAAGGGAAGAAACTATTCCTTACTTTTCTGCCTCTTCAGCGTCTAGCAGAATTCCAGACACATTTTAGTTCTATTTCGTATGCTTCTATAAAGACGCAAAAAATGTTTTTTTTTCCTATCTCCAACAGCAGAGACTGTGACAGCCCACGACGGAGGGGGTGGGGCGTGGGATTGATTTTAAATACTAAAGCACGTTGAAATTTTCCTTAAGAACTGTTGGGTTATTTGAGAAGTGACCAAGATTTTCCTAGCAGCCTGAATAGCAGAGAAAGAAAGAAGATAAAATAGACTTTGGTACTCAGTTAGGAAAGGACTGGCTGGGCCTCGCTTATGTAACTGTCTAAAACAGATGGGACAAACTGACATTCACTCTGACACTTTTGGCAGAAAAAATACTCTGGGCAGCCACGGGGTCCTGTCGGGGGAGGGTGCGATTGGTCTTCAGTCCTGCCTCTCTTTTGCCTCTCTTTTGTACCCTGACCTGGGCCCACACAGTATCACTTTGATTCATAACCAAACAATCCAATGAACCCTTGATATATTGGCAAAATAAACAGCTTGAATAAATATGTTTATACAAATTGATGAAAGTAGCTGATTATTCTGGGGAATTGACCACCTGGCTTCAGTCCTGCCCAGGAACAAACCTTATTCCTCTGGTTGGCATATTTGACCTACCTCTTCTGGGTTCTCTCTAGAGGACTAAAAATAGTTCTAGTAAGTGGTCAAATTACTGTCTTTTTGGATTCCAAAGTTAAAGGAAGAAAATTACTGTTTAAGTTCCAGTGACTCAGTCTCCTATAAACCCCAGAAACAGTGACTTACTTGAGTTTCAAATAGAAAAATTATGTGGAAACTTCCCTTTGGGGACTTCAGCATTTTTCTTAAAGCACCAGAAAGTGACGTAACTCTAGGTACTTGTCTAGCTTGTGAAGAGGCCTTGTGCTATATCCACACGGTGACCTAAAAGTGGGCCTACCTCTTCTCTCAGCAGCTAGTTCCCTCAGATGTTTGCCTTCCCAGAGTGTCAATGAATCCTGCTCTTTCCCTTTCCAAAAGGACTAAAAAGCCATTGACAGCACATGGAAAGGTTTGAGAAACACACGCAGAAACCAGTTGGCAGGATCTGCGCTTTCTGGAGAACAAGCCTTCTTTCCCTGTTATTTGCTCTTTGGAACATTTGTAGGAAAACAAGACCTCTGCTCTTTCAAAATCTTTTTATGTATATGGTGTAGTCCACACCTGAGGACAGAATCTTACAGGGAATCACATTTGGAACACTAAAGATGTGTTTAATCATATTTTCTTTTTCTAAATTGGCTTTCCACGTAGGTGGGGTGGGTGTTACCTCCAACGCAGGCATATGTGGTGTGATTTCAGCGACACCGGCTGCCTGAGAAAATTCTCCCTTTTACCCAAACTTCCTCTGGCTTTTTATTCCAGAACTAGAGATAGGCTTCCACTGCACACAGCTGAGGAGAGGCACGATAAGGCATTCCTACCTCCTGGCCCTTCTCAAGGGAGCATATTTGGTAGGGTTAGCACCACTAACGGACAGCGGAAGAAATTTGGGGCACTACAGCCCTGTCTCAGACATAAGTGAGTGGAATCCAACCTTCTTTCTTCCACATTGCTCTCTGCCGCCATAGAATCATACATGGTAATGCTATGTCTTGTTTTCAAAACATTGCAGCTTAATCCTCCAGTATAACACTTATTTAATCCTAGACCAACAGCTGTCATGGAAATGATTAAAAGCAGGAAGTTATCTTGATATTTTGTATTTGGACAAATGATATGCAACCATATTTAGCAGTTACTAATAGAGAAACATTGAAATGTTAATGGAGTTTATCCAAGGTTAGTTGTTGCCCAGGAGATTCTTGGTAAATAGGAAGAGAAAGGGACTTAGACAATCCAATTTTTAGTCATCAAAATCCAAAGGAACTTACAGACATTGATCTGGAAGGTCTGGGTCATGCTTCCTTGTTTTAAGTTCTGTCATCAGTATGCTGGGAAAATTGAGGGTCTACCTCTGAGCTGTTTAAAAGTCCAAAGCAATGTTCAACTGACTGATTAGGACAATCTGAGGCACTCAGTAGCCAGGGGTGGTGGCTCACACCTGTAATCCCAGCACTTTGGGAGGCTGAGGTGGGCAGATTGCCTGAGCTCACAAGTTCGAGACAAGCCTGAGCTAGAGCAAGACCCCCCATCTCTAGAAATAGCCTGGCATTCTGGCAGGCGCCTATAGGCTCAGCTACTTGGAAGGCTGAGGCAAGAGGACTGCTTGAGCTCAAAAGTTTGAGACTGCTGTGAGCTATAACACCTTGGCACTCAACCCCAGGTGACAGAGTGAGATTCTGTCTTAAAAAAAAAAAAAAAAAGAAAGAAAGAAAGAAAAGAAAAAGATAATATTTTAAATGTTTTATACCTGCTTAAATCTTTTATTCTTATTCAGGAGTTTCTTCCCTCCCAAAAAGGCAAAAATGCATATGTTCAGTTTTACATCATTAACAATTCAAAATAAATTTGTGAAATGTGTCTACATATTTACAGGCACAAATTATTTTGCAAAAATAGGTAGGGATTATTTATAAACAAAACCACATAATCACATTTGGTAAGAAATCTACACTGTCTCAAGGATAAAAATGAAATGCCATCCCAAGGTGGTATTTGGGAAAACACCAGAGTAGTCTTCCCTAGTTGCCAGGGTGACTATCTCAGACATGTGAACATTACTTGAACACTAATTATAAAAGACAGAAAAACAATACAAATTTTAATCATATTTAGTTTTCCTTTAAGAAGGAAAAGCTCACTCTCTTGGGCTCTCTTCTATAAGCAGGGCACCAAAACATCATGCCATTGTTTGCAAAATTACATGCATTACTTGCTTGAGACTTCAGATTGTGACTACTTTGGTTTAATTTATTGCTTTTATTTCATAGAAAACACAGCCACTTCATTAGAAAAGCCAGTTAAATATTCTACAACTTTACTAAAGAATTGAAACAAGAAATTTCTCACATTACCCTAAGTGAACACCCCTTCGTTAATTTGACAGATTGTTGTCCCCACGCTCCAGAATGTGAAACAATGATGTCACCAGCATGTTGCTGGTTGCCCTTATGGGCTCCAGCTGGGCTTATAGTTATAGGAGCTACACGCTCCGAATCAAACATGCTGTTTTCCTAAGAATAACACACTGCGAAAGGTTACTGCTGCCAGGAGTTTGTCCGTGATGTACAGATGCAGAGGTGTTTGATTTCCATTCAGTATTTTTCAATGATTTACAAGGAGTGACGATCACTTTAGATTTTCTTGTGCATACAGCCTCAGAGGCAGCTGTCTAAAATCTTACCAGAAATGAGGCATGTTAGATTGTCCAGAGTCACCTACCCATATTAGGAGTGTTAAATATAATTCCTGATGTTCCCAGAGATACAGGAGATTTTTGGTAAAGCATCCAGGTAGTTTGCCAATTTCACCAGCTCAGAGCTTCTGAAATACCAAGTCCAGGCCATGTCTTCATGCTGTTCCTTCTCAGGCATCACTTGCAGATAACATTTTTGTATGGGAGAGCAACGTGGGGAAAAAAGCAGACCCGTGTTTATGTCAGCTGCTGAGTGGCAATCAGGATAAAAGCTAATTGGGAGATTATAGCAGTCCTGACTCGGTTTAGTTTTGGATAAGTTTTATCTATCCAGATGGTAAGGCTTGACCTTCATTAACAAAGGATAAAGTTAATCCAATTTATTTTTAGTTACTCTGCAAATTTTAAATATACATGGGAAATAGGAAAAATAGGATAAAAATCCCAGTACTAATAACTCAACTTCAAAACTTTCCAACTTACACTCATCACTCTTGTTGCTATCCTATTTTCTTTTCTTTCTTTCTTTTTAAGACAGAGCCTCAAGCTGTCACCCTGGGTAGAGTGCCATGGCATCATCACAGCTCACAGTAACCTCCAACTCCTGGGCTCAAGCGATTCTCCTGCCTCCACCTCCCAAGTAGCTGGGACAATAGGTGCCCAGCTATTTTTTGGTTGCAGCTGTCATTGTTGTTTGGCGGGCCCAGGCTGGATTTGAACCTGCCAGCTCAGGTGCATGTGGCTGGAGCCTTAGCCACTTGAGCCACAGGTGCCCAGCCATTGCTATCCTATTTTCTAATCCCACCTCAACTCTGCCAAGACCTCCACCATCTCCTTTTGGTAGGAATCTCAAAAATATAAAAACTATTTTTCTTACCATAATCATGATGCCATTATTTCTCCTAAAAATTTAATAACTTCACCAAATATTCAGCATTCAAAGTCTAATTTGCCTCATATATGTTATGATTATTTAACTGTTAGAACCATCCAAGTAAGTTCCACACATTGCAAGTGGTGTTAACTCATAGGTTCTGTCTGCTTTTTTTTTTTTTTTGCCTTCTTTTTCTCTTTCTCCCAATTAATTTGTTGAAAAACTGGGTCATTTGCCCTATAAAATTTCCCAAAATATGCACACGTTTTTCTGATAACTTGTCCATGATATTATTTAACATTTTCTCCTATCATCTTCTGGTATGTTGGTAGCTGGAGTTGGAGGATTGATCTGCGTCAGGTGGAGTTTTGGGGGGTGAGGGTAGGGGGAAGAGGCACAATTACTGTATTAGTTTGCTAGGGCTGCTGTAACCAAGTGGCACAGACAGGGCGGCATAAACAACAGAAATGAATTTCCTCACAATTCTGGAGGCTAGAAGTCTAAGATAAAGGTGTCTGCAGAATTGGTTTCTTCTGAGGCCTATCTCCTAGGTGTGATGTCTTTTTCCTGTATCTTCCTATGATCTTCTCTTTGTACCTGACCCTCTTCTCACAAGGACACCCGTCATATTTCCTCTTTTACAATCTTACCATTAGGGTAGGTTTAGGACCCACCAAAATGATCTCATTTTACCTTAATGATCTCATTTTACCTCTTTAAAGGCCCTACATCCATATACAATCACATTCCAGATGGGTCAGAACTTTACCGTGTGAATTCAGGGAGGGTCACAATTCAGTCCATAAGATGCTAACTCTTAGATGGTGGTGCGTCCTCCACCAAGAGGCACGTAATATCTAATCAACTCTTTTTGTGGTTTTGCAGCCAGAGGATGATCAATACCTACGTACATTAATTTACTGGGGTTTGCAGAGTGATAATGTCCTAATTTTGTTTTTCCTTCTTTATTTAGTTGGATTACTTTAATTTTTTTAAAAGTCATCATATTTTGCTTTAATGTCAATTAGGTGGTGGTAATCTGTATTGCAAAGGTGAAATTCAGGTCTAATTTCTTGCTTTTGTTTATCATTATCAAAATAATAACTTGGGTCATCAGAATCCTCCAGTGTGACCAGTTTGTTGTGTTTTTGAAGTGACAATATAAACTCACCAACGTTCCCGTATATGTATGTGAATATGCATAAGGGATAGCAATCCATTACAGATAACTGTTATTGTTCAAATTGCCCTATTTTTTTAGCCAGTGGAAATTTCTCTAAGTTTTGCTCTTAAGTTCCTTACACAGGACTGTAGTAGTCTTTGCTGGCTTCCTGGCTGTCTGGTATGGCAAGATGTTCTAGGCTCATCTTTTCCATTTCTTTCTCCAGATCCAGAATCAGCCATTTCCTCAAGAAGCCCCAGTTCCTTTTAGGGGAAGAGGTATTTGAAGAGTCTGAGTACTGGGGGAGACACAGCTGCTGAGTTTGTTCTCCACGTCGAGGGCCTTGCAGTGAATAGAGCCGTGAAAGACAATGTAAACACACACAATCATTCACATTTATACATATATATGTATGTATGTATGTATACGTTTGCGTGCACGCACACACACACACACACACACACAGAGATGGGCAGGCAGACGTGTATTCTTCCTATCAAATTCAGGGTTTGTTTTTTAGGTCTTTTATCGTGGCATCTGCATTTCCTTTCTCCCACTTCAAGAATCCTAGTACTAAACCAAACCAAAAATGATTTAAAAAGAACAAAATATTGAGTGTGGTAGCTCACACCTGTGCTCCTAGCACTCTACGAGGCCAAGGCGGCGGGTGGATTGCTTGATCTCACGAGTTTGCCACCAGCCTGTGCAAGAGCGAGACCCAGTCTTTACTAAAAATAGAAAGACTGGCCAGGCATTGTGATGGGCACCAGGAGCCCCAGCTACTCAGGAGACTAAGGCAGGAGGATTGCTCGCACCCAGGAGTTTGAGGTTGCTGTGAGCTAAGTTGACACCGTGATACGCTAGCCTTGGCAACAAAGGGAGATTCCATCTCAAGAAAAAAAGAACATCATACTGTTGTTCATTTGCTTTATCCTACACTACACTCACTGCAAACCAGAGTAAAATACCAACACTTTTACAAAGCTATTTGCTCTTTGTTTTTTTTTTTCTCCTTAGAATATACCCAGTAGAGATTTATACTCAAATTACTGTGCTTTAAATTCCTTGAAATAATTCTTCTCTGTGTGTTAAACCATCATCTGGGAACACATTTAGCTTTTTTAAAGTTTTATATGTAAATTATTTTGTGATTAGATAAGATACGTACATGGTTTCAAAGTCAAGTCAAGGATGGACCAGTGTCAGTCTTCTATTTTTTTCTTATTGCTTTCATTACCATATGTGCCTAACTTTTGAAGAGAAAGAGATGGTGATGTCATGGTAGATTTGGAAGAGGAGGTGATGCCTGTTCTTATTGAACAGCTGCAAAGGGTGACTTAGATTCTGGGAGAAACTGTCTCAGAGGCCCTCGCTCTGTTCAGTGAAGAAAACATTTGTTCTGCCACCCACCACGTAATTCATCTTTGAATTTTAATGAGTTAGCCCTTAGGCTGCTAGACAGAAAACAAGCCACGGCATTCTGGATAAATCCTGCCATCTTCCCACATTGCTGTAGATGCTAGAAATGAAAAGTTTTTATTGCAAATATGTGGTAATTGTGCTCCAAGGTAATTCATCTGAATGTGTGAAATTCCATCTCTAAAATAGCAGCATCTCAGAATCTAAATCCAGCAGTTCCAGAAGTGAACTCCCACCCGACCTTCAAGCTCAGGTGACATCACTGGTCACGTCTTGGTCTGATATTCATAGACTGCCTATTCGTAGTCCATAAATATTTTGTCACTACATCCCAATGTATGTGCCACCCCCCACCCCCAACTAGATGATAAGCTCTTTCAGGACAGGAATTATGTCTCATTTACTTGGTACTATTGTGTGTCCGCAGTTTCTCTGGAACAAAGAACAGAAATGATGCTGTTGAAAAGTGAATTAGACAGATAGAGATGCTCTTAGGATTGTATTATGAGTCAACTTTTAAAGATAAAGCGGTGAATCACATACAAGACTCCTCAAACATAAATGTTCCTGTACATTTTACTCTGTATTTTATTATCTCGCTTTTAAAGCAGTTAATTGTTTAGTTCATCTGGAATTCATGTTATTGTATGGTATGAGGTATAGCTATAAGTTTATTTTTCCAAAAGGTTAGCCAGTCGCCCCAATTCCAGTTTTTCTTGGATCCTACAACAAGATTGCTTATCTCTTCTAGAGAACAAGTGGATAACTTTGCTGTTATATATAATATACATGTGGTCTCTAACTTCAAGTGAACCTTCGGTGTTTCCTCAAGACCCCCATTCGGGTCTTAATCCCATCACTCTCCTCAGGGTTCTGTAAAACACAGTTTTGTGTAAGATTTCATGGCTACTGGATTATACACTTGAAAAGGATTAAAATAATCAATTTTATGTTATGTCTACTGTACCACCATTAAGGAAATCACCAATAGCCTGAGCAAGAACAAGACATACAAAAAATAGAAAAAATTACCCAGGTGTGGTGTATAGTGCCAGCTACTTAGGAGTCTGAGGCAGGAGGATCACTCAAGCCTCAGATTATAGTGAACTATGATGACACCACTGCACCCTGGCTTGGGTGAGAGAGAGAGAGACGTTGTCTCAAAAAACAAAAAAAATCACACACACACACACACACACACACACACACACACACACACACACACAGAATAAAATCAATGACTCCATAGAGAACACCAAGGGAATTTGGTCTAAGCTCCATCAACTGTGACCCTAAACTTGCACCTTGCACTTACAAGTACATCTCCACCTGCCACCTGCAAGCAATCCTAACTCCCTCTCTTCAGTCTCTGAAAATGAGGGATTCCTTTTCCCATCCAAGACCTCCCATTCACCTGTGCCCTTGAACCCACAACTGTACCACCACTGGCCAAAGGACACTGCTCCACAGCCCCAAGTCCTTCCCTGGATAGCCCTCACATCCTAAGGAAGCCTACACTTGGCTCTTAACCTGCCTCTGATTACTAGTCACATTATCTTCCCTTTCTTGTCTCGATCCTTCAAAATCAATGCCATGTGTTTATTTATTCCAGTTCACTCCCAGTCATGTGACGACTCACTGTATTTGTGTTCTCACAGCCACCTTTGCCTTCCCCTTCCTCCAACTTGTTCTACTGATCCCTATTACCTCCCGGGTCTCCATGACTTCCCATCTACTTTCTTCAGTGGACACTGCTCAGTCATATCTTATTTAACTTTGAACATGAATTCTCTAGGTTCTCCTCAGCTCCTTCTTCTTTCATAGCTCTCCTCCTTTTTTCAACCAGAGTTTGAATGCCCTACAAGCCTGCCTTGATTTCTCTGGTCTCCTCCCTTCTTACTCAGTCACGTACTTTGAGAAGCAGCCTAAATATGGTGACAGAGAAAGCTCTCCGGCACCGTGCTTCCATCTAGCTTCACAAGTCTCTCATTTAGCTTCTCGCCAGCTATCCCACATTACAGGAGATGCTCCTTCTGTGGTTACTGAGCTGATTTATTATCAAAATCATTCACTCAAACTAGAAATATGGCCTCATCACTGCCTCCATCACTGTTTTCACCCCCACATCTGACACCCAAGTCTGCTGATTTTACTCCCTAATAATTCTAGAATCTGTCCCCTCCTGTCCATCTTGATCCCACTCCCCTAGGTGGCTGTCATTCTTCTGGGCCACCCTAACAGACTCTTGCCTGGTATTCTGGTCTCTAGTGATGCTCTACTCACACCTGGCCTCTACCCCAACTACTAATTTGGCTTTATGGCTTCAAGTGCTGAGCAGAGGGATAGGAGGATGACATTTAAATTCCTTCTTGGATTTCCCCATCCTTCTGGGGTCAGAACCCAAGAGTTAACTTACCCCTGACTCCACGTCTGGCTCTTCCTGTCCCTACACCATGCCTTACACTCTGGGATTCAGCAGCCCTGAAACACTCATATCAATCCACACTAGGGGTCATTTCTGGACTTTTGCTACCGATGCCTGTTCTTCTTGAACTACCCCATCTGCATCACTATCTTTCCTCTCCTACCTAACCTCACTGCCTCAGACTCCTCCCCAGAGAGCCTCCCACGCTTCCCTCCTCACCCTACTCTAGGTTACATGCAGATACCGTGGTGCAGAAGCCAGGTACCGTGGCTCACACCTGTAATCCTAGCACTCTAGGAGGCTGAGGAGGGTGGATTGCTTGAGCTCAGGAGTTCGAGACCACCCTGAGCAAGAGGGAGACCATGTCTCTAAAACTAGCTGTGCATCAAGGTGGATGCCTGTAGTCCCAGCTACTTAGAAGGCTGAGGCAAGAGACTCACTTGAGCCTAAGAGTTTGAGGTTGCTGTGAGCTATGACGCCGTGGTATTCTACCAAGGATGACAAAGTGAGACTATCTTAAAAAAAATAAAAATAAAAGCTAATACCCTGGTGTGCCTGTCACTGCTCTTAACATGTGCTTCAGAATTATCTGTGTGTCTATTTTCCTCACTATACTTTGAACTGTTTGATGGAAAGGTCAGTGCTGTAAAAGTATGTACTAAGAACAATGTAACCTAAAAATCTGTACCCTCATATTAATTTATAATAAAAAAAATAAAAGTATGGACTGAAATATTGACTATAAAAATGGTCTGATTGAAGGCTTTAAACCAAAGTAGTCAGAAGACAGTACTTCTTCCTTGTTGAATATTAAAGAGACGAATTGGAATAAAATGAATTATAAGAAAAATACAAATGCTGAAAGAAACTTTCCTTTTGACTATTAATAATTCTAAAACCCTTTCTGCAGGGACTCTTAGTAGCTTTTTCACAGTCTTCAAATATCACATCGAGCAACACAGCTCTGTTCCTCCCTCGCCTTGTGTCAATGAGCTGTTGGGAAACCATACCAGCCTTGGACCAAACGATGACACCCATGAAACGCTATTTGCCACAGATAAGCATTCACTGCCACGGAAAGCTGAAGTTCTCCCAAACCCCAATGCTTAGAAATAGTGTGACCCTTACCAGTAAGATAGACATTAGACTTGTAACATACCCTGTCCTTTTTTTCCTCTGCATATCCTTTAATGACATTAACTATATTTGTCTGGGCCTGAAATTTTACTTATAATTTGTAGTTTGTGCTTTGATTTCATTGCTGTAAACCTATTTGTGGGCCCAGAAACTGTTCCCTCAGTAATGCTGAGCTCCCAAAACATGCAATAAAAGCTACCGTTCTATTTGAAATGCTAAGAAATTATAGGTAATAGGCCAGTGAATCGTTCGTGCCTCTTTCTGGCACACTCTGGATGTTGGTATCTTTCATAATTTACATGGAGAGGAATTTTCAGTGAAAAGCCACATTCTGAAGTGAACTGAATTCTTCCCCATTTGAGCATCAAGTGATAAATTAGTGAGTTTTCTTCTTTAGAATAACAACACTGTCTCCTCTTTAGTTGGCTTTTCTTTTCAGAACAGCAGCTTTTCAAAATTAATTGCATCTTGTCTTTTTGCCATAAGTGCTCCATCCTGACATGAAGAATATTCATTCATTCCAGAAAATTTATGTATACCCTGTATTTCTCCCTTATGGCACCTAATATAATTGCAATTAAATAATTAACCATATATTAGGCTGTTTCTGTCCTCCCTCCCCTGATAAAATGTTAAGGAAGCAGGAACTATGTCTGTCTCGAATCCCCAGGGCTAGCACAGTGCCTGGCACACAGCTGGCACTTGGATATTAACAGTAAATAAATGGGCACTAGGAGTGTGGGATGTGTGGCAGCCATAACCAGTGTGGGAGCCTTGGACTGACCTGACTTCAGCTCAGCTTCCTCTCTGCTCAGTTGAAGAGGAGGCCAGGGAGGAAGAAGGCAGCTCAGGAAAGTGGGAAAGTCTATTTGGTTAATAGACTTAAAGAGCCAAAGTAGGAATAGGTACTAATAATTTCAAAAACTGCAGAACTTTTGCTTTTAATGCTCATGGAAATCCTCCCAACAGGGCAGGAACCAACAGCCTTAAAAATAGAAAGCTGTCAAGATTTATGGATGTTTTGAGGAAAACAACTCCAAGAAAAGAAAAAAAAAAAAAAGCACACATTTATGTGCTAATATATTTTTAAATAGTGGCTGTCATTAAGTCTGTGCTGATTTAACAACTGGTTTTGGCAGTACTTCCTATGGAATAAAACAGGCAATTTTCTATACACCACCCAATTAATGCCAAATACGGACACACCTTATGCTTTTCTGAATAAATAAAAAGTCCTGTTTATTCAGGTCAGTGAGTATTTCTTTAGCACTGAAAGTCCTGGCATTAGATTGAATTTTTTTCAACTGAAGAGCCCTAACTACTAAAATTCTAGTTGCCTATTGCTATTTCTCCCATAGTATAATTCATTTTTATTTTTACCAAATAAAATGTTTACACATGTACGTAAAAGAATGTTATTTTTTTCCATTTTAACAAATTATATGTAGATAATACATATAAATAGTAATAAAGAACTTATATTAAAAACACTCCCCTTCTCTCCCTGCTCCAAGCTCCAACATTTGCTTCCCCAAAAGCAACCACCTTTAGCCCATTGGTTCTTTAGGTACTATACTTAACCCAGTGTTTGTACATAAATAAAGGCTCCCTCCGGTGTCTCTCCACCCTGTGCCTGTCCCCATCTCTAGGTCCCTGTATATTCAGATGCCTAGTGGTTTCCTTTAACACTGTCTTAGGAATTCCCTTTGCCTGTCACCTATGTTGGGTGTCTTGCTTACTGTGTTGAATTCCTTTCTTTTTCCTTCTTTTACCCTCTTGTTTTACTATGTATTATTCTCCAGCCATTTCCTCCTGGGGAATGGGGAAAAAATAGATGGCAGATACATTTGCTGAGTACAGAAATGCCTGCAAATATCTTTTTTGTGCATTCCCACTTGATTATTGGCTGAGTATAGAATTCTAGGTTGAAAGTCATCTTCTATCAGATACAAGTGTCATTGCCCCATGGTCTTCTAGCATCCAGTATTACTGTTGAGAAGTGTGATCCCATATTGATTCTTGATCCTTTGTACATAACCTAATTTTCCTCTGAAGGCTTTAGAGTTACCTCTTCATCCAAGTATGATGAAGTTTTACAGTGACATGCCTTAAAGTATTTTTTCCACTCACATTTGGTGGAAAATTTCAATCTGGAAATTCATATCATTCTCTTGTGACAGTGTTCTTGTATTATTGATTTCCTTCTGTTTCCTCTAATCCCTTTCTGGATCTTTAATTAGTCAGACATTAGACATTTTAGTTAATCTGTTTTCATATTTTTCTCTGTTTTCCATTTCTTGAACTGTTTGTTTTACTTCTGAAGCATTAACTCAGCTATATAATACAAAAATTCTACCCACTGAGGGCAGCACCTGTGGCTCAAAGGAGTAGGGTGCCGGCCCCATATACCTGAGGTGGTGGGTTCAAACCCAGCCCCAGCCAAAAACTGGAAAAAAAAAAAAAAAAAAAAAAAAAATCTACACTCTGAATCATTATACTGATCACTTTTAGCTATCTATGAGTTTTAATAGATGCATTTACAACATTATTTCAATGTATTTCATTTATTTAATAGATAATAATTGTTAATAGAGAGCCCTGTTCTGTTGAGAATAGTTTCAGTTTAGTCTCTTGTCTTGGTGACCCATTTGATTAGCTTCCTGGTTTACTTTCAAAAATGTCCTGTTTGGGTTGATAAACTATCACACTATAGTATGATAAATTATCACATTATATTTAGTCACATAGTGACTAAGCACTTGGTATGTGGCTGTCCAAAGTGCTATATTTATAAAGACATAATCTATACAATGACCCAGTGGAGTAGATTCTGTTCAACACTCCACCAACTTAACCATGCTGCATGTCTCTGGATCATGGATTCTCACTAATGAACCCTACAGTTATGAAAAGGAAAACCACAGGAAAGCAGATTGGGAGAGTCAACATCGCAAAGAGTTTTGTGGAGGAGAGCAGGGCAAGATGGCCAACTAGAGACAGCTCTTTTCAGACTGTCTCATCTGGAAGGAAGATTAGACTGATGTGAACTCAGAGCAATCAAAATTGGGGGGGAGGTCACAGGGAGAGGTAACAGAGGCCTTCAGTGACCCCAGCAAACTATGAGGACAAAGACAAGGAAGAGATCAGAGAGTAGACCAGATCCAAAGAAGCCTGGAGCCAAATAGGAGGGTAAGGGGGACCTACCTCACCCACGGGCTCTCTGCCAGCAGTAAAACACAGAAACTCTCACCCCTTGGAAGAGTGCCACAAAGGAACAGAGACCCAGTTTTCTTGCACCTAGACATTTGCTTCTCTGAATTTTCCTCTTGCCTGGCAGAATAGAGAGCAATTGTGCCTCCAGCCAGCTTGTAGCCATAGCCCACACACCCTTAGCAGCCCCACACAGGGCCCCTTGCTGAGCCCACTGCTCTCTGTGCTGGCATGTGACAGAAATACTAGCCTTGCTCAGACAGCCTGGCTCGGCTGTCCCCACCTTGGTGCTAGAGCCATAAAGGGAGTCTAGACCCTGCCCCTTCCTCCTAGTGACTGTGAACCCCACCATGTGGAAGCTAGCTTCTCTCTCACTGGCAATAGGCAGGAATCACTGCTTGGGCAGGGTGCAGGAGCAGTGAAGGAACATGGGCCCTGCCTCCCCCACCATACCAGACTGAAACTCAGGTGGCTTCACATCGCATGGGCCTGATTGGTAACGTTGGTAGACTATGAGCGAGGAGTGCCCCTCCCCCGTGGCAGGAGGAAACAGTGATTCATTTATGCTGACATTGGCAAGAATGGGGACCCGGTGGAACCTGCCTCCCACCTAGCTGGTTCTCATCCCACCCTCTGGGACAGTTTGGCCCACCATCTGCACACTGTTCCCTGCCTGGGGACTTCACTGAAGCTCTTCTCCAGTCACACCCCACCTAGGTTGGAAGAAAGCAGGCAGGTCCTCAGCAACCCCCAGCCCCAGTCCACGAAGCCCCAAAAGGCAGCTTTGGCAGGTCGTGAGCAGGAAGGGCCACAGGAGAAAGTGGAGGCTCATTTAAATGGCCAGTGGTGAAGAAGAGTGGTAAGCTTTTGGATCTTATATCAACCTGCTGGTTTTAATATTCAAGTGGCCCTAAAACCCTGTTGGGTGGGCCAGTGGAACAGAAAGCTGCCACCTCACTTTGGCAGGTTCTGGAAGAGATGGGGTAATCTCCACATCCCAGGGCCTCTGCAACTAACATCAGCCCATTGGATTAGGCATCCAAATGGCTCTAAAACCTACTGAGCAGATAGCAGAATAAAAAGCTGACACTGCATTAGCAGGCCCTGGAGTAGATGCGGAGAACTCCATGTCTGGAACTTATGAAACTGATACTACTAGCTTACCAGATTGACAGCTAAGCAGCTCTAAAAACCATTTAGCAACTGATTGAACAGTTCCATCCAAGTGGCCGATGAAACAAGGATCAGCCACTTCCTGTTGACAAGTTGTAGAAGGGAAGTAGAGAGCTCTTGTTTGGGGGAAGCCATTGCCAACACCAGCCCACCTGACTGGGTATTCAAATAGCCGCAGAACCTGCTGAACTTCACTATTAGCCAGCAGCCAGAATGCCACATGGTTACCCCAGAGTCCACCCTCCAGGACATAATTGCCTCCTGTGAGCTGGCTAATTGAACCCAACCAGAATATCCCTCTGGGATAACTATAATTCAAAGATACCCTAACCTTTTATATTAAAGCTTTAAAAAACTAAATATAAAACACACATGGGGAGTAATCAGCAAAAGACTCTGGTAACATGAAATTCAGAGCAGGTCAACCCTCCCAAGGGACAACAGTGATCCTATAGCAGACAATGCCATCCATAAAGAAATTGTTGAAATAACAGAAATGGAATTAAGAATTTGGATGGCAAATAAAATGAATGGAATTGAAGAGAAAGTGGAAAAAGAAGTCCAAAAATTATCTCAAGACATCAATGAAATCAAAGACACCAAGGATCTAGACATAGTTGGGAAGGATATAATAGCTTAAAGAATTTAAAGAGGTATTTGGGGAATTTCAAAATGCAGCAAAGGGTTTCAACAACAGACTAGATTATGGAGAAGAAAGAATCTCAGAACTTGAAGAAAGACTTTCCAGCTAACCCAGTCACTTTAATCACTTAAAGAGGCAGAAAAGAACTTTGTGTACTTTCTATAGTCCTGTATCTCTCTACAGGACTTTCTGTAGTCTAAGAGATACAGGACTATCCTCTAAGAGATACAGGACTACAGAAAGTATACAAACATATGAATCATAGATATCCTTGAAGGAGAAGAAGAGACTTCCAAAAGCATGAAAGCTCTAGTTGAAGACATTATAGTGGAAAATTTCCCAAGCATTGCCAGAAACTAAGAAATATAGATACTACTAGATGGCTATTGAATTCCAGAATGACTCACTTCAAACAAATCATTTCCTCGATGCATTGTAATTAACTTAGCCAAAGTTAAAATGAAAGAGAAAATTCTGCAAGCAGCTAAGCATAAGCAGCATCTGACCTACAAAAGCAAAACCATTAGGGTGACTGCAGACTTTTCAGCTGAAACTTTAACAAGACAGAAGAGAGTGGCCTCCCACCTTCAATATTCTCAAACAAAACAAATTCCAGCCTATGATTCTGTGTCCTGTTAAGCTAAGTTTCATGTTCAATGAAAAAAAATCAAATCTTTTACTGAGGAGCAAACATTGAGGAAATGTATCATGTCAAGACCAGCTCTGCAAGAAGTCTTCATACCTATACTATCCATCGGCCAACACAATGGACCACCAGCAAGGTAAAGACACCAGAAACTAAAGAACAAAGCCTAGCTTCCACAAGTCCCAAGTGATAAAAATAAGCAACATATCTCCACACAACAAGATGAACAGAACTCTACCATGCTATTCAGTTCTCCCAATAAATGTGAATTGCTTGAATTCCCCACTGAAGAAGCATAACCTGGCTGCCTGGATAAAAAAAGGACACACCAAGTATATGTTGTCTTCAGGAAACACATGTAACTCCCAAGGACAAATAACAAGTCAGGGGAATGGATTGGGAAACAGGCAAATGGAAACCACAAGAAAGGAGGACGTACAATCCTTTTTGCAGATAAAATTAACTTTGAAGCAAGAAAAATTAAAGAACTACACAAATGGACACTATATACTGGTCAAGTGCACAACAAGAAGACATTTAAATTCTAAATATTTATGCACCCAACACTAATGCCCCCAGATTTATAAAATAAACCCTTCTTGATTTGAACAATATGATAACTCACAGCACTATAATAATTGGGGACTTCAACACCCCATTGACAGAACCAGACAGATCTTCCAAGCAGAAGCTAAATAAAGAAACAATGGACCTAAACAGAACCCTAGACAAAATGAGCTTAAACAGAACCCTAGACAGAATGAGCTTAACAGATGTATACAAAACATTTTGTTACAATACTACAGAGTATACAGTTCCCATCAGCTCATGGATCATTCTGCAAGATCAATTATATCCTAGGAACAAATCAAACCTCCACAAGTTTAAAAGAATACAAATTATACCTTGTATCTCCTAGATCACAAAAAAATAAAAGCAGAACTCAATTCTAACAGAAACACACATCCCCACATGAAGTCATGGACACTAAAAAATCTTTTGCTGAATGATATAGCTCAGACAAGAAAGAGATAAAAAAACAAAATCACCAAATTCCTTGAACAAAATGACAATGAAATCTCAGGCTATCAAAACCTGTGGGATACTGCAAAAGCAATCCTAAGATTGAAATTTAACACATTAAATGCCCACACACCCCCAAATAGAAAAAGCACAAATCAACAATCTAAATGATCATCTCAAGGAACTGTAAAAGGAAGAGCAATCCAATCCCACATCTAGCAGAAGAAAAAAAAAATCCATACTATATTATAATTAACAAAATAGAGAGCAAAAGAATGATTCAGAAAATTAACTAAACAAAAAAATGATTCTTTGAAAAGATAAAGTTGATAAACCTTTGGCCAGATTAACCAGAAATAAAAAAGTAAGATCTCTAATAACCTCAATCAGAAATAAAAAGGGACAAATAACAATAGATACTACAGAGATACAAAGATCATTGAATACTATAAAAAACTATACCCCAAAACTTGAAAATACGAAGGAAATAGACAAATTTCTGGAATCACACTACTTCCCCAGACTCAACCAGGAAGAAATAGAACTTTTGAACAGATGAATATCAAGCACAAAAGTTACCACAATAAAATAGCTTACAACAACAACAACAAAAACCCTAGACCTGACAATTCCACATCAGAATTCTACCAAGCTTTCAAAAAAGAACTCATACCTATATTGTAGAACCTATTCCAAAACATTGAGAAGGAACCCTTCCCAGCCCTTCTACTAAGCAAATATGACCCTGATACCAAAACCAGGAAAAGACTCAAAAAAAGAAAAAAACTACAGACCAATGTCATTAATGAATATTGATACAAAAATAGTCAATAAAATCCTAGCAAATAGAATTCAGCTTCACATAAAAAAAAAAAAAAAAAAAATACATTGTGACCAGGTGGGCTTCATCCCAGCACTTTAAATCTGGTTCAACATATGCAAATCCATAAACATAATTCACCATAGAAACAGATGTAAAAACAAAGACCTTATGATCCTCTCAATAGATGCAAAAAAAGCATCTGACAAAATTCAGTGTCCTTTTTTGATAAGAACGTTAAAAAAATAAGCATAAATGGAACATTCCTTTAGCTGTCAGAAGCCATCTATGACAAACCTCCAGCTAATATCAAAACAAATGTAGAAAAACCAAAAGTATTTCTGCTTAGAGCTGGAAGACATGGATGCCCACTATGGCCACTACTATTCAACATAGTGCTGGGAGTCCTGGCCAATGCAATCAGGCAAGAGAAGGATATCAAGGGTGTCCAAATGGGGAAAGAGGAGGTCAAATTTTCACTGTTTGCTGACAATATAATATTATGCTTAGAAAACCCCAAGGACTCAACCACAAGACTCCTGGAAGTGATCAAAAACCACAGCAATATTCTGTAAAATAAAACCAACATTCAGAAATCAGTAGTCTCAATATATGCCAACAACCGGCAACCTGAGAATCAAAAATACAATACCCTTCTTAATAACACCAAAGAAAATAAAATACCTTGGAATTTACTGAACAAAGGGCATAAAGGATCTCTACAGAGAGAACTATGAAACACTAAGAAAAGAAATAGCAGAGGATGTTAACAGACAGAACATACCATGCTCATGGTTAGGAAGAATTAACATTATTAAAACATCTATTGTACTCACAGTAATTAACAGATTCAATACAATCCCTATTAAAATACCAGTGTCATACCTTGAAGATCTTGAAAAAACAGTCCTATGTTTTGTACAGAACTGGAAAAACACCTGAATAGCCAACACAAGTCTATGAAATAAGAACAACTCTGGAGGCATCACATTACCATCAGATTATACTACAAGTCTATAGTGATCAAAACAGCAAGGTACTGGCATAAAAACAGAGACATAAGGCCATGAAATGGAGTAGAAAATCTACTACTCCTATAGGTCCTATATCACCACCTGATCTTCGATAAAACAAACAAACAAAAAAGCATACATTGGGGAAAAGAATCTCTATTTAATAAATGGTACTGCAAGAACTGGTAAAAGTCTGAAACTGGACATGCACCTTTAACCACTTATAAAAATTAACTCATAATAGATAAAAGATTTGAACTTAAGACTCTTAGTGACCTTGATCTTGCGAAAGAATTTATAAAGAAGATCCCAAAGGCAATTGCAGCAACAATAAAAATAAATAAATGGGACCTGATCTATTTTAAAAGTTTCTGCACAGAGTCAGAGACAGCCTTCAGAATGGGAGAAGATATTTGCATGCTATGAATCTAACAAAGGGATAATAAGTAGAATCCACAAAGAACTCAAGAAAACAAAAGAGCAAACAACTTCATTAAAATCTGGGCAAGAGACATGAGCAGAATCTTTTCCTATGAAGACAGATGAATGGTCAACAAACTTATGAAAAAATGTTCAACATCTCTAATTATTAGAGAAATGTAAACCAAAACCACTTTGAGATGTCACCTAACCCCTGTGAGAATGGCCCGCATCACAAGGTCTCCAAACAACAGCTGCTGATATATGTGTAGGGAGCAGGGAGGAGTCCTGCACTGTTAGTGGGACAGCAAATTAGTACAGTCTTTATGCAAAGAAGTATGGAGAGTCCTCAGAGAACAAAAAATGACCTTTCATTTGAACCTGCAATCCCATTACTCAATTATCTACCCAAAAGAAACAAAGTCTTTTTACCATAAGGACATATGCAATCAAATGTTTATAGCATCCCAATTTATAATTGCAAAGATGTAAAAACAACCCAAATTCCCTTTGACATATGAATGGATTAATGTATTGTGGTATATGTATACTGTGGAATACCATTCAGCCATAAAAGATGAAGAATTTGTATCCTTTGTTACAACTTAGATTTGGTGAACTCTCTCCTAAGTATCACAAGAATGGAGAGATAGGCATCACATGTACTCAATACTGATTTGAAAGTTGTAGATTAACAACTACATCATCACACCAGAGAAAAACTCAACTGAATCCAAGGAGAAGGAAGGTTGCCGTGTTCCTCCCCAGTGGGAACAAGGTGAGGGTGTATGGCACACTTCCTACGTGAGGGATATAGCTACAACTGAGACTTTGCCTTACTAATGCAAACAATATGGCCTAATTGTGTGTGCCATCATATTAATCAGAAATTTAAAAGATAAAAAATCCTCTCACAGATGAAAATGCTTCTCAAATAAGCAAAAGCCCAGGGGAGATTGTAGTTAATTCTGATCTTTTCACACCCACACTTTTCTCCTCTTCATGGCTGACACCAGGCTGGCTGTCCTTACCTTGGAATTTGCTGCCTCCTTGACTCTCACCCTCATCTACTGACAATGGGAGTCCACAGAAAGTGTTCCTTAAAACATTATTCCTGAGACAAATCTATAAGTCAGCAAATAACTAGCAAACACTTATGCTAAGGGTACAGGTATGAGGAGCCCCAGTTGGCTAAGAGGCAACTTTGTTGTGGCATTAGGTCAGAAGCACATCACCGTTTCTTTCTAGAATGATGGTTGTCTATGAATAATTCTGTTGATTTAATAATCTTAACAAGTCTTTCACTTGAATGTATTAAAAAACTCACCTCAGGAGCAGGCTAGAGCTTTTCCTAAAATGTTCTCTCTAGGCCCAGCTTAGATTTCGTCTCTCTCAGGAAGTCCTCACCATGAGCTCATTCAGCCTCTCAAGGATGAACTCTCTCAATTTGTGCTGTTAGGAGGACAGTAAGGACCAGGACTTGTCTCTCAGGGCTGACTCAACAAATATGCATTATGTGCCCCACGGGTGCCCAGCAATGTGTTAAATATAAGGGAAAGAAAGAGAAAGCAAAATACCTCCATGCCGCACAGTGGGGAAGATCAATATGGCCTGGGGCGGAATCATGGTCTTCAACAAAACAGAGTCGGGAGGGAGGGCCCCCAGGAAGGTTGACAGAAGGAGGAGCAGGTTCAACCTGTATCTTTTTTTTTACAACCTGTGTCTTGAAGTGTGAAGAAGGGCTCCAGAGAGTAAGATGTGTTTCCTCCTGTGAGCTGCTTCTTGATGGGGGCTGGCTTGCTGGTTCTCATTCTACCTCATCTTCTTCTTCTTTTTTTTTTTTTAGAGACAGAGTCTCACTTTGTTGCCCTCAGTAGAGTGTTGTGGCATCACAGCTCACAGCAACCTCCAGCTCTTGGGCTTAAGCAACTCTCTTGCCTCAGCCTCCTGAGTAGCTGGGACTACAGGCGCCTGCCACAATGCTGGGCTATTTTTGTTGTTGCTGTTGCAGTTTGGCTGGGGCTGGGTTTGAACCCGCCACCCTCCGTATATGGGGCTGGTGCCCTACTCACTGAGCCACAGGCGCCGCCCTCTACCTCATCTTGAGCTAAACTGTTGCATATCCTGTTCTTAGTCCCCCTCTCTACTATGCATTTCTTGATGGCTGCCATACTTTCATTTGTCTTTGTTTCCTGAGTGCTTTGCTGTAGTATCTACCATCTAGTATGAATTTAATAAATGCAGTCACACATTGCTGTTTTTTTTGTTGTTTTGGGTTTTTTTTTGGTAGAGACATTGTCTCACTTTATCACCCTTGGTAGAGGGCCTTGGCGTCACACAGCTCACAGCAACCTCCAACTCCTGGGCTCAGGCGATTCTCTTGCCTCACCCTCCCAAGCAGCTGGGACCACAGTCACTCATTGCTTAACGACAGGGATACATTCTGAGAAATGGGCCAGTCGGCAATTTCCTTGTTACAAGAAAAAGAGTGTCTTTACACAAACCTAGATGGTGCAGCCTACTACACTCCTAAGCTATGGTGAGGCCTGCTGCTCCCAGCCATGCACCTGTATAGCTTGTGACCACACTGAACGGTGTATAGGCAATTGTGACACAGCAGTTAAGGATCTGTGTGTCTACTAAACAGAGAAGGGACCGTAACAGTACAGGCCTATAACCTCGCAGGACAACTGTCTTCTATGGTCTCATATGCTGTTCATCAGTGACCAAGACATCACGCAGCACCTGGCTGTCGTTACTGAATGGAGAATGAATGTCGAATTCCTGGTTTTATGAATAAGTCAAAGAAACAGATGGGGGAGGGTGCTTTGTGAGACAGTTTAAAAGTTATTTCAGGTAGAACAAAGAGCACATGTTAAAAAAAAAAATGCATACAGAAAGGAATCTGACAGGTTTGAGGAGGTAGGCCTCAAAGGATAAGCCAGATCAGGGGGAGACCGTGTCTAGGGGGCCACTTTCCCATGGGTGAGCTCCTATGGCAGTGGAATGCTTTCCCTAACTAGGTGACTAACTGAAACATGTCAGGGATGGGTGAAAATTCAGACTGCCTGGTGATTTCATTACTTTGAGTAGTTTTCCATAGATTCTCACTACAGGTGTGGGGCACAGGAAGGGGAAGGAGATTTAGGGTAGATGGTTTCCAACAGTACTTTGTCTAAATTCTTCCTTCTGACCCATAAAAGGGCAGGGAAATTCAGAATCTATTTATAGTGTGGATAAATATATTATGTCTACTTTTTGTATAATTTGGGATTGCTGGTTTGATATTTTTAACTTTAAGAACTGGATTTGTATTTCAGTAGTTCATGTTTGCTGACCCACTATCCCTGAGGTAAAGAAAAAATAGCACATTGTGGAAGGAATAGAAGTTTAGCAAGTCAGCAGTATCGAACCATGAGCAGAAAGAATGACTAGCACATGGTCCTTTTCCAAACTTATCTACCTCTAAATCAATGTAGCTTTAGAGAAATCCAGTGATTTTGAGATGAATCTTAACCCCAGCTGTTTAAAAACGCAATAATTAGGCTCAGCACCTGTGGCTCAAGCAACTAAGGTGCCAGCCACATACACCTGAGCTGGCGGGTTCAAATCCAGCCCAGGCCCGCCAAACAACAATGACAGCTGCAACCAAAAAATAGCCGGGTGTTGTGGGGGGCGCCTGTAGTCTCAGCTTGGGAGGCAGAGGCAGGAGAATCGCTTGAGCCTAGGAGTTGGAGGTTGCTGTGAGCTGTGATGCCACAGCACTCTACCCAGGGTGACAGCTTAAGCTCTATCTCAAAATAAATGAGCTCTATCTCAAAAATAAATAAAATAAAATAAAATAAATAAAATAAAATAAAATAATGCACCTAAATAAGTTATATTCCAAAGATCTAAAGAAATCTGACCTTAGAAATAATTTTCTAATTATTTCTTAGAAATAATTTTCTTTCTAGAGTTCAGTGACTCAGGAACAACTAAGACTATCATAAAAGAAAGTTTTCTCTCATCACAAAAGAGAAGCAGAGGCATCCCTGGAGTCAGCCTTTGTGTCATTTGTTGAAGGCTCTCCCTAGAGGCCAGGGTGAGCTCTTGAGTAATGGTGTGCAGCTTCTACAGAATTCACGGTTAGAACAACACAGAAAGCCCCACCAATTCATCATGTGCCAACACATTCCCATACGACTTCCTTAACTGCACTATCAACTGCTCCTCTGTTTCCTGTCTATGCTTTTCATTCTGCATATGGAAATTAGAAGTGATGTATGTATGTACTGGAAAACATCCCATTGCAAACGGAAAAGACTGCATGAAAATGAATAAAGCATTCGGTCACATATCTAGAGGAACTTGAAATATTTAGAACAAGAGTACATTTCCCTTAATTAAGAAAAAAAGAGGATAACCATCACATAATTATTATAATCGTTCTCCATCGATGTAAATTATATTGAAATCCTCTGTTCACATCTATCTTAAAAATCTCCAAGCAACTTCAGAGTGCTTATTAATGAATTCTTAAATTCTGAGCACTTGGCACACAGCAAGTCATCATTTCTGCTGAACTACGTATTTTTATTGGTCTTTAAGATGCAATAAATTGTTTAATACACCATTGATTTAATATCACTTTACATGGAAGGAAAAAAAGCACTATATCTGTATATGATATTTATAAACAACTATTGTAAAACATTTTGATGTCAAGAAAATTAAAATTTGGGTGGCACCTGTGGCTCAAAGGATGCCGGCCCCATATGCCAGAGGTGGTGGGTTCAAGCCCAGCCCTGGCCAAAAACTGCAAAAAAAAAAAAAAAAAGAAAGAAAAGAAAAAGGAAAGAAAATTAAAGTTTAAAAAGTATGCTTTAGAATGGAAGAAATCCTGTAATTGTCCTCTACTGAATTTCTCATTTCAAAACCAGAGTGCACTCTTGCCTTCACTGTGTTAGTAGACAAACATTCTTTGACACTGGTAATATTCACTCGAATCATCCTACTTCTCCTACACTGCTTTTTTTCCTAAGGCCACTGATGACTTCCAAATATTTGTCTGTTATTTTTCTTGATTTCTTAGTTTCTTTTTTTTTTTTTTTTTTGTAGAGACAGAGTGTCACTTTATCGCCCTTGGTAGAGTGTCGTGGCATCACAGCTCACAGCAACCTCCAGCTCCTGGGTTTTAGGTGATTCTCTTGCCTCAGCCACCCCAGTAGCTGGGACTACAGGCGCCCGCCACAACACCCCGCTATTTTTTGTTGCAGTTTGGCCAGGGCCGGGTTTGAACCTGCCACCCTCGGTATATGGGGTCGGCACCCTACTCACTGAGCCACAGGTGCCGCCCTCTTAGTTTCTTTCTATTAAACTCTCCTCTTCAAACTTCCTCGCCAGCTTCAGTGGCCTTCTACTGCCTTAAGTCACCTACCTTTAAGGCTCCTTTTCTCTTGCACTGATTCCCATTTCTCTTGCTCTCAATGTGGACAACCCCAGGGCTCAGTCCCCTTCTTCTTTCAGTCTTCACTAGAGGTTCTCAGCCCTTGCTGCACATCAGAATCACTCATAGAGCTCTTTAAAAATGTCCCAAGCCCAGATCCCCACCTGGATCAATAGAATCGGTCACCCTGGACCAAAGCACTGGCTCTGTGGCCCTTGGTCATATGACTTGATCTTAATTTTATAGGTGAGGACACCGAATGTTAGAGATGATTCAAATACGTTTCATCAAATTGCTACAATGCTCCCCATCATTATAGTAACTAATGTCCCCTCTTTTCTCCATTTATTTAATGCTTACGTTTCTTTAAAAATTCCACTCAAATCCTTCACCTTGCCCCGGCTCTCCATAAGCACATTTGTTTTGACTTGTCTGCAAAATCCACTGAAAAGTCAAGATAAGACTGTAAAAAATGGAATCTCCTGGCTGATCTCACTGAAACTGTTCCTGTCACCTTTTAATCCATTCCTTCTCCATGCAGGACTATGACATTCCAGAATAATCATAACAAAAAAATTTAGATCATGCAGCTTCCTATTTTAAATCTTCCAATGAATTCTCTCTGTTCTTAGATTAAAATCCAAATTCCTTAACCTGGCCCACAAGGGTCTACAAAACCTGCTCCTCATCTTACTAACCTCGCTTCCCCATTTATTTTTATGGTTGGCCACACATGTCCTAACTTGATATGCTCCTTCCTACGTCAGGACCTGGCTACTGTATTCCCTCTGCCAGAAACGATCTTATGCTCACCCCGTCACTACCAGCCTAATAACTACTCTCTGGGTAAACGCTTCTCCAACCCTCAGTCCAGGTGGGTGCCCCAGGAAGCCTTCTCTTTAATTTTGTAACTACCCTTCATAATGAACGGTTTCATCACAAACTGGATGGATTAGGCCAAAAGATTAACTTTATCCTTAGTATACCTCTATGTTGTTTGATTTGTTGCCATAAACAAGATTTATATTTGCAATTCAAAAAATATGTATTTTTGAAGCATGAAAAATAGTAGATTATTTTTTAAAAGCCATAGATTTAATATCTCTCTCCTCTCCTAGAATGCAAGTCCCATGAAGGGGATACTCTGAAACCAGCTTTTTCACCCTGATGGCCACACAGTTTAACATGGCTCTAAACACAGGCAGTGCTGAATTCATTCAGGGAATACTAGTGATTGAGAACAGAACATGAAAAGTGACCGGGAGGCCAACCACTTACTTTGCCTAAGAAAGAAATGGCTCTAGGCCAGCTTAGAGCACACATGAACCTGTCCTAAGTCAGCACCCTCTTTAGGAGTATCCTGCTAACCCAAGAGTGGGGCAGAAAGGCCTTTAAACAGTGTAGCTGGGCCAAGCAGTGACTCATGCCTCTGATCCTAGCACTCTGGGAAGCCAAGGCAGGTGGATTGCCTGAGATTAAGAGCTCAGAGACCAGCCTGAGCCAGAATAAGACCTCAAAACTATTTAAAAAAAAAACAAAAAACACACACACAAAAAAACTAGCTGGGCTTAGTGACACATTCCTATAGTCCCAGGTACTTGGGAGGCTGGGACAAGAAGACTGCTTGAGCCTAAGAGTTTGAGGTTGCTGTGAGCTCTGATGCCACAGCACTCTACCCAGGGTGACAAAGTGAGACTCTGTCTCAAAACAAAAGAAAACAAAGTGTAGGTGTTCAAAGTTTCAAGAGGTGGGCAGCATTTGGGTTATTTAATAGGAGCCAAATGGAAAAACCACCACCAAATGCCCTCTCGAAAAATTGGGAGCTAAATGATGGGTACACACAGGCACAAAGAGTTGTAAAGGACCCTGGAAACCAAGAAAAGGGGAGGGGTAAAAACTTATTTATCAGCTACAATGACATTATTCTGAATCAGATGTTACATCTAGATAACAAACCCTGATTTTTTTCCTTTCCAATAATTTAACATGTCTTGGGCTAGATGGGTTTAATTCTGGTTAGAAAATGCCTTAAAATTGAATGAGTTCAGGAGGCATCTGTGGCTCAGTGGGCAGAGTGCACATACGAAGGGTGGTGGGTTCGAACTTGGCCCCGGCCAGCTAAAACAGCAGTGGCAACTGTAACAAAAAAATAGCCAGGTGTTGTGGCGGGCGCCTGTAGTCCCAGCTACTTGGGAGGCTGAGGCAAGAGAATCACATAAGCCCAAAAGTTGGAGGTTGCTGTGAGCTGTGACACTATATCAAGGGCTGTAAAACCTAACAGATAGTGAAAATGTATTGTGTTTATAAGAAACAAAATTTCATAACTTTACCGTAAAATCTAAATGAAATAAAAATAGCAATGTAAGTTAAAAGCTTAAAGAAAATTAGGAAGGAAATACATTAATAAAATTAATTAAAAATATTTTTGTACGTGCTTACCATGGGTTTTGATATCTGTGAGATAGTTTATCAATAGCAGCTTGGTTTAGCTCTCCATCCTGTAAAAAGAAGAAAATTGATGCATCCTAATTCCAAGGTAAATAGCCATCAACATATCTAAGGATCGGGCAGTGTCTGTGTCTCAAAGGAGTAGGGCACTGGCCCCATATGCCAGGGGTGGTGGGTTCAAGCCCCACCCTGGCCAAAAACTGCAAAAAAAAAAAAAAAAAAAAACAAACATATCTAAGGATCTATCTGTATTCCTAGTCAAAAAGAGGTCAGGATGGGACATGAAATAGGAAATGCTCAACTCAGTTAAAAGATGGTCTTTTGCTTCCTAAACTAAGAGAAAAAAGTGCAAGTAGTAAAATAAATACGACCCAACATGCTTCTCTTCCCTCCCTGTAATAAGAAGGGTGTAGTCCATGACCTCTCAACTCCTGGCCATCTATCTCTGTGAGTCTGTGTCTAAATGAGCAGGCATTCCAAGCTTCCTTCTACCATCTAGACCAGGGGTCCTCAAAATGCGGCCCACAGGCCACATGAGGCAGTGTGATTGTATTTGTTCCCGTTTTGTTTTTTTACTTCAAAATAAGATATTGCAGTGTGCATAAGAATTTGTTCACAGTTGTTTTTTTTTTTAAACTATAGTACGGCCCTCCAACCGTCTGAGGGACAGTGAACTGGCCCCTTGTTTAAAAAGTTTGAGGACGCCTGATTCTAGACTCACACAGTTTAACTCTCTTCATTTTACCTTCTCCTCACAGAAACAGAAAACGTGGTGCCAATAACCTAGGAAAGAGTTGGATTGTAGACAGCCTGTGGTTAAGTATAGATCTGAAACTTTCACAAAGTATAACTCAGAGTATTGATAAAATATTCCATAGTTAGACCCAGTTCCCACATTAAAAAATAATTCCCACACCTTCCCATGTGTACTGAAATGATCCATTATTGCTGAGTGATTGACTCTATATATCGGCTCCTTTTCTCTGGGAACTGGCCAATGGATGGCATATCTTGTGAATGAGCACATGGACTAGAAGTGTCAGATTTATCCTGAAAAGGGGTTTCGTCTATAGTCATTTCTCAATGTTGCATACTGGTGGTGGGAAGCCATGACACGGATCATCCAGAAGTATTTCACTTGAGTTTTGGAATGCATTGTCTACTTACATTGATATAGGAGGCTATGTTCATAATATCTCAAAAAGTAGCAAAAGTATAAAAACTTCAACATTAGAAGAATTACCTAGTACTTTTTAGATTTTCTTCTTTTTTCCCCCTTTTCCCTCAAGCCTTAGTTTCCTTATTGACTACTTCCAAGCTATTTGTGGTAGAGAAAGCAGATCCATTTACTTTTTTCTTCTCGGGAATTAAGACCTAAAACCTTGATCTCCCTCCATATCCACCCATAAAATGAATAAACAAAGGAATGAACAAGACAAATAAGATCACTGTCCCAAGAAGACCTGAAAATGAGTAATCTGCATATAATGGAAAGATCATGGGATAGCTTCGTTTCTCATCTGATTCCTGACATGTAATTCTCTGAAAACTGACCTTATCCAGTGACTTACAAATAATTTTACTATCAGCTTTTGGACAAATTTTCCTGGATGTGGATTATCTTCTTGGATCTTATGCTATTCCAATTTTAATAATCAAAATTGCATCTTATTCATTGGAAAAGATCTTTTTCAGAAGTCAAATAACATCTTTCTTGCATTTCCCCTGTAGATGGCATATGTCATAAACAATTTATCTAAAATAAGCTGGCCCTTCTCTGTCTTAATTAATTAAATGCATCATAATTTATTTAAATAGTCATGTTCACTGTGGTGTTAAAGCTAATGGAATTTGGAATCAAATAATCACTTTCTTACTGTTTAGTCTTCATAAGAGTACGGAAAAGATTGATTTATAAATAGTTCAACATCTTCATAAGAACAGATAAATGACTAATTAGCATATTCTCTAACAAAATCTGTGAGAAGCTTTGATACTTATTTTGAATGTTTTTAATAAATAAAAATAATCAGAACTCCAATTTGGATATTTCTTACAAAACAATCTTTACATAAATCTACGTTCTAATAAAAGGGAATACCTGCTAACTATATTCAGATACTGTGAGACAATTTTTTACTTAGTAAAAACTGTTAAATTTGAATGAAAGGAATTGCAGACATTTGGGGCTCATTCTAGTTAAAAATTAACATCACTGCTTGAGACTTTTACTTTCAATCTCAAATCACCTCTAGTCTAATCCTGACACACTTAGGAAACCTTTCAGGATTGATCCCTGAGGAATTCTCTAGCTCTGTTTCAATCCTCCAAGATGCTTTTCTTACTATATCCAATTTTGACTTTCCTTACCAGAAAGAACCATTTTCCATCTCTAACCATGAGGTCTTTCTCTCCGGTAGAATCAATACAATAGCTGTGTATTCTGAGAAAGCATTTTGAGAATGCGGATGCTAAAGGTTTTCTTCTCTAAACCTCCTTCTTGGTAACATGGAGCTCTCAGTACCAAACATTTGAGTTGGAAAATCCCCTAAGGCTACCTTTTCTTATGCTAATGTATTTTTTCTCCACTTGCCTCAATTTGCAAAATATTACTGTTAACCCCTTAGGTATCTTTCTTCCCACAGCCAGCAATAAGTATTCCCTTTGTTACAGAATTGCATAATGTTGCCTATTCTAGCCTTGAACTGTGGAAGGATATAAAGGCCCTTGCATGAAGGAAGCACTTCAAATATTCATTTTATATTCAGAGCATGAGTAGAAACAAAACAATCCTTTCTGAAAAATGTCAGCATTTAAGGCATGGCTTCTGTGATGCATTTTTCTTATTAGAAAGCAAAAATAAAATAAATGAACACTGCAGAGAGCCAACTGTGCTTCGTCTTATGCCACATTATAGACCGGCTTGAGTAGCAACATGAATGACAGCCTCTTCTTTTCTTCTTTTTTTTAAGTATATTCATGGAAGTTAAGCAAATAGACTAAATATTGGGTTTTGTGAGATTGTTAACTATGGCCCAGCTTTCAGTAGAGTATCCGAATAACTGATCAGAAACATATTCTATCATGTTTCCAGTGTGCTGATAATATTATAATTCAAAAATCCATGCAGGCAGAAAAAATATATGTAGATATTAGTGATAGAGTGTAGTGATACTACACTCCATTTACAGAGCCTTGTTGCGCTGTGTATCATGCTAAGTACTTTACACACACATCTCAACCCACGTAAGAACACTCTAAGGGATTACTATCATCCCTGTGGTAGACAGAATTCTAAGGTAGCATCCAACATTCTCACTCACTGATATGCACACATTCTCCTAGATTCAGCAGAATACTAACCTAGGCGCTGCTGTGAAAGGATTTTGCAGCTATAATGAAAGTCCCAAATCAGTTGGCTTTAAGAAAATACTACCTCCTGAGAGTCTAACTTATGAGGTGAGCTCTTAAGAAGACCTGGGCTCTTCCCCACAAAGGAGATTCAGAGTATGAGAAGGATCTGATAGGAGGGAGGTTTCTCCACAGCTGGCTTTAAATGTAAGGGGCCATGTGACAAGGAATGTGGGCAGCCTCCAGATGTTCAGAACGGCCCCTGGTTGGCAGCCAGCAAAGAAACAGAAACTCAATCTTACAATCATAAGTAACTATTAGAAAACCTACCACAACACGTGGAGTTGGGATAAAGCCCAAACTTCACACGATACCATAGCAACACCTTGGTTGCAGCTTTGTGAGACCTGAACAGAGAACTCAGCCATCCCTGCACTTGTGACCCTCAGAACTGTGAGCAAATAAATGGGTGTTGCTTTAAGCTGCTAAATTTGTAGTTAGTTTGTTATGCAGCAATAGAAAGCCAATATCATCCCAGTTTATAGATGGGAAAACTGACAGATCATAAAAAAACAGACTAGCATGTAAGTGGAGGAAGAAAGGGAGAAATAAAAATTTCTTCAACAGGCTGCTTTAGCTTATAAGCCACATTCAATTTTTATTAAGGCCACAAACATAGATTTGCCCTGAAAAGCAATACGAATCCTCATTGCCTCATTAATTCTCAGAGAAAAGGCAAGTGTCTATTCTTTTCTCCCTGTATTCTTCCAGGGAGATAAACTTTTACCTTATTATTCTATAAGCCAAGAAACACTAGAATTTTCTTTTATAGCCAGACAAGAATGTATTTTGCTAGGAATTGTTATGCTTCATGACAGGTCACCAACCATTCTGCCACCGGCCCTTTATCTGGGGCTGAAATCTGAGCGGACTCAGTAAAGCCCTGCAATAGCCTCCAAGTCTCTACTTGTGCTCAGCACATAGTTTCTGAAATAGAATCAAATGCCAGTTTTGCAACTGTCCTCATCCTTGGAGTTTTCTAATGTGTTTGCCACTGTTAATTCTAAGGTTAAAAAGCAAACTTGCTCCTAAGTTAATTGTCCATTTGGACAATTGTCTAAAACTTGGAGTGGTAACTCAAGCACTGTGAACAGTAATAGTATATTTAAGTTTCTGTTAAAAAAAAAAAAAAAGTAAATAGTTTTCAAATGGTTTCACTGAATAAGCTGGGAGTAGAATAATTGCCGTCTAATGTGCACTTAAAAATTCATTACTCTTCATCTACCACTTGGTCTCTCAACAAAGACACTGCATGAGATGAAAACACAAAGGATCGCAGTCTCCATCTCTCACCATTCACTGATAATCATCTACCCCATGCTGAGCACTAGGAGATGGTAGTGGGGGAGTGTGTTGAGGCTGTCCGCACAAAGACAACTGTAACAGATTTCAGACATCCAGTTGCTTAATGCCATTGGAATGTGGCTGAGCCAGTACAGTACAATTACTGACAATAGTTGCACTAAAAACTTTAGCAACAACACAAACTTTCCTATAAATTCTTCCCTGAAAGAGGTGACAGTGGATTTATATAGCATGTATTTTTAGTGTTATTTTCTTTGTTCCCAAACACAGAGGTGGGGTCCATGTAGCTGGAGCCCCTCCATATTTAATGAATTGTTCCTAAACTTTCTTAATTAGAGTTCCTTAATTTCCCAGATTCAATTCTGGGAAAGAATAAATATCTCCAGATTGGTCTTTTTTGCTATGCGTGCTATGCATTTTTTGTTGACATAGCCGAGATACTCTGGGAGCACTTAATATTAAGAAAATAGGGAACACTCTAACCATAAATATGTAATGATTTAAGAATTTCCCCCACTGATCTTTTGAAAAAGACAGGAAAAATGCCAGATTTACGAAAACACACGTCCTGGTATTTTATCTACCTGGGCTTGGGATATTAGCTCACAAACACATTTCAGAATTTTTTAACAATATACTTAAAAGAACCTAGCTATGGAGTGATACCACAACGCTAATACAATTATAACCATTCTAAGTTTGTATATCCCCATCATTGAATAATATTTTTTGAAAATCTATGGCATATGCATAATTACCTCCTTGAAGAAATTTAATTTTCTTTGATAAAGGTGATGTTTATACTTAGGCACACACTCAAGATGTTAGTAACCACCTGAACTAAGGAATAAAATCATCTACTGGGCTTTATATTACATCACGTATTTTTTCTTTCTTTCCCTTCCCGTCCTCACCAATTTCCACATCCTAACAAAAGATGTATAAATTAGGATGGGTTTGGTTTCCAACTGACTCGTGATTTTCTATAAAGTCACCCCCAATAAGAAAGAGAAAGTGCTGTGTTTAGTTGAGAGGCCAGGTCATTCAGGGCTGTGATGTCCAACAGGACATAGCAGCAGTGCTAGCTGCAGGCAGAGACGTTTCCTATTCTGAATGCATTATTCTTCAGGGAACCACTCTGAACACAGGACAGAGAGTGCAGGTCAATGACACATGCCTATCTTGATGTTTCCATGGTCTGTTAGAGAAAAGGAAGCATCAAACATAAGACTTATTTTCTGGAAGTTCAGATACAACTAAGATTTCATTAAGGAAGCTGCTTTCTTCAGTGTATTTGAAGAATCCTATACAGCTAAGCCTTGTAAAATGGGGAAAAGGTAACATCTAGATCTTAAGGAGGTTAATGGTGTTAACATATAAGAAAAAGGAGGGCTATTTGGTTCCCTTAGCCAATGTTTCTCGTCCCCTATAAGAATTAAAAAGCAAGAACTAAACGCAAACCCATCTGGGAAAGAACAGCAGCACTCCTAAGATGAACCTAACTTAACAAAAGCTAATTTCTATTTTGCTTTTTTATAACTTGGTTGAAAAAGGAAGCTTTATTATTTCTTTAAATATTCTTTAAATATCTCCTATATTGATAACAACATCTGGAGATTAGGAATTTTAACGAGCATCAACATTAGGGCTTGCTTTCATGATTGCTCTAAATGCACCCAAAGGAAAATGAGAATTTGAAGTTAAAAAAAACCCCACAGAAATTCTAAAATACGTATTTTGGCAGTCTCCATACTTATCAACTCCACAATGGCTATACTTTTGTTCCAGATGAATATGAAAAATAGGAGGACATTTCTGTGTAAGAGTAAACAGTTGTGTAGAATGCAGAGTTAGCCTGGAACAAAGAAAGAAGGTCTGGATCGGTGAGACTTGGCCGACTTCTTTCTCCCAGCCAATGACAATGATCGCATTTGATATTACGTTTTGAAAGGTGATGAAAACAATTATCAAATAAAATTTTCAAAAATAACTTCAACCCAGCTGTTTCTTATTATGTCAAATAGGTGGGTGGTATCGACTAAGTTTATTTTAATATCATAACGGAAGTATAGTATGTATAGGTGATGTAAAGTGGGAAGCTGGGAGGAAAGTGAGAGCACCACGAAGAAAGGGGTGCACACCTTCTCTGAGCAGACAGCTAGAATTGACCGCAATCTGACCCCACCACAGAGAAAAATGATAGCAGGCTCCAGTCTCATGTTCTGATGTCATTGAATTCTCATGACCTGAGTTGAAATCTTGACCCTGCCAATTGCTACCTGTGTGGCCTCAGGCAAGGAAACTCACCTGTTGACACCTCAGTTTCTTCTACTGTAAAACCATGACAGTACCATCCTTATTAAACACTCAGTCAATGTAGCTCTTATGTTTATCTTCTCTAAATAAATTCATAGTGAGGAAACTGTCTAACAAAGCAACCAACCTTGGATGAGTTTATTTCATGACCAGAGAGAAATTCAACATCTCATCAGAAGTCTGCTTAAATGTCCATAAAACTGTCACAGCGAAGCCCTCTCTAGTTCATGATACTGGAATTTGTGGGCGTTAAAAACGAGGCAGGGATTTCAAAGCCTCAGCAATTTTAGTTTCCATTATATCATATCACATGTAAATAAACTGATGGGTTCTCCTGGTTCTCCTTATAATCTTCCATAGATTTTTCAAAATTTCATTGTATGATACAGCAGTTATAATATATTGTGATTAATTGGTTTAATATTGTCTTTGGGCTCATATCCATGAAAAGTTGGCGATCAAGTTCACCTTGTTTCTGTGTGAAAACCAAATGACTTAAATCATCTTGTCACAAAGTCGGAACTCAGGAGCAGAAGTGGCAGGAGGAAACCAGCCGACCCTGTTGAGGTTTGGGTTAAAGAAAGGCCAGGGAAGGGGAGACACCACCAGAAGCAGTTAGAAAAGCTCCTGGGTTTAGCACGGGGTGGAAACTAAAGGAATTGTATCAATTGTCTCAATATATTCCTGCAGAAGCAAGGTAGTTTGGCAAAAACCAAATCCATCAGAAAAAAGAGAAAAGGAGAATATGCTTCTTTTAAATCTGAAATAACAGAAGTAATGATCTTTCCTGATATTATGGTATTGTAATATAAATGTAAAATGTTCAGCTATTTCCTACCCACAAAAACGTGAGTAGGAAATAGCTAGACATTTTCTAAAACTCCATCAGAGAAACTTAATCTTGTGATTTTTACTAACCTCTGCAGTGTAGGGGAAATTTTTCAGGTGTCACTTGGCGTGGAAGTCCAGATGATCTACAGAACCCCTCCGCAGTGCCCCAAATAGGAGAAACCATTCCCAGGCAGGAGGCAGCGCCCCAGGCATTGTACCAAGAGTCTAGTGGAGGTGCTTGAGTTTCTGTAGCCTCCGGTCTTGTGTACTGAGAGCAGTAAATTAGGAAGAGCAGCTGTTAAAAGGTATAAAAATCTGGTAGATGAAGGTCTGGGCTTAAAATCTGAGTTTTGAGCAACTGCAGTGAGAAACACTGCATACTCTCTGCACTTGGGCTGAAACAAAAGTGATCATTTTGATTTGAACCATAATGGGGCAAAGAAAAACAAAGCATGTGGAAGGGTCTCCAGGAAGATAAGAACTGGCTGGGTGTGGGGCTCATACCTACAATCCCAGCGCTTAGTAGGCTGAGGCTGGAGGAATGAATGCTTGAGTCCAGGAGTTCAAAACCAGCCTAGGCAACATAGCAAGAGGCTGTCTCTACAAAATATATGTTTAAAAATTAACTGGGCATGGTAGTATGCACCCGTAGTCCCAGCAACTTGGAAGGCTGAGGCTGGATTGTGTGAGCCCAGGAATTTGAGATTGTACCATCACACTACAGCCTGTGCAATAGAATGAGACCTTGTCTCCAAAAAATAGTAAGAAAAAAGAAAGAAAAAGAAAGCACACAAGAACTGTGAAAGAACAGAAAGTAGATGGAGACATTGCCTTAAGTGATGCCACACTTGGAAACCGTGAGGGGAGGTGTAGGGGCAGGGTTGATGCCCTCACACTGTGTTCTCTGTGATTAGACTCCTGTGTATATGCATGAAGCAAATGTGTTTGTATCAGCTCCAGTGTCAATTCATGTGCTGAGTCTCGGAAGGAGCTGCCTGAAGTACAGGGTTGATTGGGAATCAGAGTCTGAGTTCAAACTAAAAAAAAGGTCCTTGTGGCCCACCCTGCTGCAGAGGTAGAGGTATGTTTCAGATGCAGAGGGGAAGAAAAGCAATGCCAGTTTCAAAACCTAGGTCTTCACTACTAGGTAAATTGCAGGTGGTTCAATTGCTAATATGTAAGGTCATCCTCAGCGAATCTTTTCTCTAAATCTGAGGAACTTTATAAGAAACAGGTAGATCCCTGAAAACAATTATTGTTAAAATGCCAGGACCAAGAAAGTACACAGATGATAAGCAACATCCCTCACAGTATATTCCAAATAAGACCTGCTTTTTAGTGTGCCATAAGCTGGGGAAGAAAACCCTCCAGTCCACAGACACGCAGAGGATGCTGTTACCAGGAAGGCAGTGATGAAAGGCACTCTCTGAACTGCCAACTAATGAAACTGAATAAACACCTTCGTGAAAGGCTAACCTGCGGCTATCATCAATTTTGAATACCCAGTTTGCTTGAAAGACCAAGGAATGCCTAATCGCACCTCATTCCAGCAGACAAACGGGTTCTTAAACTAACAACGGAGGAGGAGGAGAAGCCACAGACACCGAAGCCCAATAGATTGAGGGCTGTGCACAAAGCAGGCATTGCCCAGAGAGTCACCAAGGCCACCAGCTCTGGACGCCATCCAAACCAGATGCCTGAGGCCAGTTTAATATTTCACTGAATTTCTGATTTTCATCATTATTGCTAAGTGGAACCCAAGTAATCCTTCTGTTTAACTCAGTGGTTCTCAACCTGTGGATCGTGACCCCTTTATAACAATGAAAATACATCACAGTTTTAGGAAGGTTGAGAACCACTGGTTTAACTGATACTGAGTAACATTAAATACAGCGATGACAACAGTCAATACAAATAGCTGAAATCTGACATCGACCGTGTGCCGGGACACACTTAGTATGTTCCTTGGTTCCCATATTCAATCCTCACGACATAACCATATTAAACACTTATGGGGCTTGATACGTGCCAGGCACCGCTCCTAGCACTTCACAAATATTCACCTGTTCACTGTTTAATTTAGGCTAGGCTGTGAAGTGGGCCTGTAAACACCGCCACATGGAGAGGAGAGAGAAGTTGCAGAGAGGTAAATTCACTTTGCCCAAGGTCACAGCACTACACCTACATCATCATCTAATCTCAAACACTGAGCTTCCAACCCCTCTCCTAAGCTGCTGTAGTTTGTGCAAAAAAAAAAAAAAAAAAAAAACCTATAAAAAAATCTTTACCTGATGAAACTGTTCTATATGGCCTTAAGAATTTGAGGAAATTTAGTTATTGCATAACTGATACATTTTCAGATGATGTCAAGGCCTACAGGGGTGGGGAGGATCTGAATTCTTAGATTTTACTTCTAAAAACACATGTGCTGGCTTGGTATCCATCCCAGTAGTTATGGCGCCAGCCACATACACTGAGGCTGGCGGGTTCAAACCCAGCCTGGGCCAGCTAAACAACAATGACAACCTCAACAAAAAATAGCTGGGCACTGGGGCAGGTGCCAGTAGGCCCAGCTACTTGGGAGGCTGAAGCAAGAAAATTGCTTAAGCCCAAGAGTTTGAGGTTGCTGTGACCTGTGACGCCGTGTCCCTCTACCGAGGGCAACATAGTAAGACTGTCTCAAAAAAAAAAAAAAAAACACTTGTGCTGTTTTTTTCTGTTTCAGAGGAGACTGCTGAGCACCTGCCTGTGTCCACATCACTGAAAGGAAATCAGACAAGTTTTCTAAGAATGCTCTGACAACATACCGGAATTACCCAATACAAAGGCCTTACCAACACAGTCGGTGTTAAGGATCCCAGACACCCGTGTTGGCTCCATGGATTATGTCCAGTGCCAGCTTCTCCCTTGACACCACGCATCCCTAATGCAGTGCTAGGATGGGGAGGTGTGAGTGTCTCAGCATGAGTGTGATGTGACGACATTCCAAAGCCAAACACAAATGCTTTTGGATTGTCTGTGACTTCATTTTCTTCATACCCCTCCTCTCAAGGGGAGCTGTGGGAGCGAGTCCATTTATTCACCCAAACCCCATTACTTCTCAGTGAGAGATCAAGCACCTGGCATTTCCCTCGGAAGAAAACTCATTAAGAACTTAAGTCAGGAAACAATATACTAAGCAGAACATAAATTGAAGAGCAATACCTTGATATGAAAGCCGCTCTCGAGTCTTGATTTGTTGATGAAATTATACTTCTGCACCCCCCAGCCGATTCCGCCAACATACTCGTGTTTATATCGGGCTGGCATGCTTCCATGTGGAGCAGGCCTCCAGAGATATTGGAGATCTCCAGTTTTTTCTAACACAGGACGATTTTCTCCTATATAGGACATGTGCGGATGAATTTTCGGTAAATGCTCCTTTATGTAATCTGGACCTTTAAAAAAGGAAAATAAATACTTTAAAAATATTCCATGCTTTATTCTAAGATGTTTTCATTATTTTAACAGAAATAATGATATGGTACTTAACTATCTTGTGGGTGTTGTTATTAGCTTTTTAGATGTATTAATTTGATTAATCCTTATTAATAGGCAAATGAGATAGGTAGAACTATTTTTCTCAGCTTATAGATGGGAAAATGAGGTACAGGAAGATAGGTAATTTGTCCAGAACCACAGCTAACAAGCTCTTCATAGCCAGGCCAGCTGCTGTGACAGTTGGGCTCTTAATTGCCTCACTAAACTGCTTGATCTATAATTAACTTAATACAGACATGTTTTATATACTAAAATTTCTCACACATGCCTCATTTGCAGGATATAGGCCTTCATACGTTAAGGTTTTTTCTCTACTTAAAATTGGAAATGTGAATTAGAGTACTCTCCAAATGGATTAACAATTGGAAAATAGAATTTTTAGATGAGAACAGCTTATGACAGATGATGACCAAAAAGGGGGTATTTTTAGTAAATATTTGTATTTTAAACATAAAACAATGAACAAAGAATAATCAATGAATTGTTGAAATGAGAGAAACAGCAAAAATAATGTCTAGGAAAAGATCAGTTAAATTTAGGGGTTTGAGGTTTTGTTTTTTGTTTTTTTTTTTTTATTTAAAGAAATGGGGTCTTGCTACATTGCCCAGGCTGAAGAGCAGTGGTTGTTCACAGGCATGATCACAGCAAACTAGAGCCTCAAATTCCTGGACTCAAGCCATATTCCTGTCTCAGCATCCTGAGTACCTGGGACTACGGGTACAGAGCACGGAGTCCAGCTAAATTTAGTATTTAAAGTTGACGGTGTGCAAGTGAAAAGGGGAGCTAAGGGTTTCGGGAAGAAATACAACTGATTAAATATAGGCCATGGAGCTAACGCTCAAGAAGAATTTCAAAATTCCCAGAACCCAAATAGGTAGGATTATATGGGTAGACTGGGCACTCAAAGAAGAAACCTCACTCCTGTCACCAAAAGTTGACCAAAGACCTTAAAGCAGAAGCTGTGCTGTGGCCACAGCTCCACCTGGGCCCTGCCTGGCGCTGCCTCTCCCTTCGCCTTGCTCCTGGGTGTAGGAGCTCAGGATTTGCAGAGAGCACAAGGTGAACACGGGCTTTGAGCCACTGTTCCTGCCACGTGGACAAGGTATTCCAGGATGGTCAACATGGTAACAGGCCTGTGCTTAGAGAAGTAATCTCAGCTTTCCAAGGAAGGTGGAAATGTGAGGATTTTTTAGAAAGACAATTTCGGCAGGTGTTTTCACAGCTTCCTAATCACCATTGCTCCCCAGGATGCATTGAGTATTCACTGAGCAGCTAATTTTCTCTGATGAATATGTTGTCCCTTCAATTGTATTTGCTTCAGGTTTTCACTCAGGTGTAACGACTTTGGTAAAGGAAAGAGCATGAAAAACTTCTCTCTCCATATGACAGGTGTTAGAAATTTCATCTACAAAGCTAAGGAAATTTTTTTTCCATCTCCGATCTCTGCTAAATGCAGAACTATGCTAGTCTTGCTGGAATTTCAGTGTATGCTTAGGCTGCTGTTTTCTCAAATGTTTTATCCAATGCTGTTCCTACAAGTGCACTACAAGAGACAGTGTATCTGCCTCTGTGTGTGTGTGGGGGGGGGGGGTTCACAATCAAATACCTTTGGGCACCCTGCTTGCTACATTTGCCTTTAAGACATTCACTGCAGAGGAAAGTATGGACAGGATCAAAAAAATGTAGACACGTTTTAAGAAAGGAAAAGAAATGTTACACATTTTAAGAAAGGAAAAGACTGTTAAAATCATAATACTCAATATACACTGATAACAAAAGATGAACACAAGTCACATTGAACACCTCTTATAATTGCAGAAGTCAAACATGACTTGAGTATTACAAATTCAGTTCACTCTTTTCCTTTCTTCAAATGTGTACAGAGTTTTTCTGGCACCATGTATATAGTAAGAGTTCTGAGAAGTCTCTTGGTGACTAAACCTGTTTATAATTATGGGACCCATTGTCTCCCAAACTGATTTAACCATTACTTGGCAGCTGTCTCAGTTTGTACTGCTATAATGAAATGCCTGAAAGTGGATAACTTATAAAAAAATGTATTTTCTCACAGTCCTGGAGGCTGGGAAGTCCAAGACCAAGGTAGAGACAGGTTCTTTGTCTAGCGAGGGCTATTCTCTGCCTCCAGGTCAGCAGGTCCTCTTGGTCCTTCTTGGTATGTCCTCTGGAGGGGAGGATTGCTACATCCTCACAGAAGGGGAGGCGGAGCCGAACGTGCAAGGGAGCTAAGGGCTGCGTGAAGCCTCTTTTCTAAGGACCTTCATCCCATTCGTGAGGGAGGAGACTCTATGGTCTAATCATCTCTTAAAGTCCCCACCTCTTAATATTATCACATCGGCCATTAAGGTCCAACACCCAAATTTCGGAGGGAACACATTCAAACCACAGAACAAGCTGAGTCCAAAGCACTTGGTTTTAGAGGCTGTTGTGAGAGTACACAGGGCCTGCACCCAGATACGCACGCGAGTGTGTTCAATGCACTTTCTCTCCTGCCATTTGGAATAAAGAAGCCACCTAGGATGTGTGTCATTAGAAAATTCACTGAAGCAAGTGTCTCTTTCTGACCTCTTTGCATTTTCATTGTCTCATTAAGTTCATTCATTTATTCTTTCACTGATTTGTTTATTCATTTATTCAATGAACACTTATGAACAGTTTTTATTAAATATGTGTCCAGCTCTGTTCTGAGAGCTGAGACGACAGCAGTGGGTGAAGCAAAGGCTCTGCCTTCACTGAATTTATATTTTAGTTGAGAGGCAAATGATAGAAATAAATAAAGTTTTATTGCCTTTTGTCTGGATTATCACAACAGTCTTGGCTCTACTTTCTTTTTTAGAGACAGAGTCTCACCTTATCACCCTTGGTAGAGTGCAGTGACATCACAGCTCACAGCAACTTCCAGCTCTTGGGTGTAGGTGATTCTCTTGCCTCAGCCTCCCGAGTAGCTGGGACTACAGGCACCCACCACAATGCCTTGCTATTTTTTTGTTGCAATTTGGCTGGGGCTGGGTTTGAACCCACCACCCTCGGTATATGGGGCTGGTGCCCTACTCACTGAGCCACAGGAGCCGCCCTTGGCTCTACTTTCTAATTCATCTTCCACACAGCTCCCAAGAGCAATTTAAGAACCAAATAACATCAAATACTTCCTTTTGTAAAAAAACAAAGTGCTTTTCTCCAGTAAATTTGTGTCTCTCTAGATTTCTCAGGATTACAGAACAGCATCTTTATAATCTGAGCAAAATAACTTCCTTAACCTTTTCTCATTATTAAAACAAAACTTACATGCTTCCTTTTCTAGAAACCATCCCTAATCCTCCCAAGTCAAAATTAGACAATTGGCATTCGTGGTAGTTTCAATGAATTTCATTTTTCTTTTCTGTATCAAACTTAACAGATCTTCTTCATTCATAAGCGCCTAGAGCAGCGGTTCTCAACTTGTGGGTGGTGGCCCCTTTGTAACAATGAAAAAACATCACAGCATTAGGAAGGTTGAGAACCACCATCCTAGAGGGTAAGAACTATATATTTATTTCTCTTAATTAACTGCCAGCCAGCACTGTGCTTTGAATATAAGAGAGACACACAAGAAATGTGTTCAATGAGTAAGCCACTTGTTGATTGAGTAAATGAATTAAAGAATTCCATCATAAAACTGAAGATTTACAAAGTAATATGGGAAGAGAAGCAAGCATTCTTTACATATCTAACAAGTGGGCTGGGCATGGTAGTTCACACCTGTAATCCCAGCACTCTGGGAGCCTGAGGCAGGAGATTGAGCTCAGGAATTCAAGACCAGCTAGAGCCCCTGTTTCTATTAAAAATAGAAAAAACAAACAAACAAACAAAAACCCAGCCAGGTGTCGTGGCGGGCACCTGTATTCTCAGCTACACAGGAAGCTGAGGCAGGAGAATTGCTTGAGCCCAGGACTTTGAGGTTGCTGTGAGCCAGGTTGCAGCCAGGGCACTCTATCTGTCCTGCGCAACAGTGTGGGATGCTGTCTCACAAAAAAAAAAAAAAAATCTAAAAAGTGATTTAATTTTGAGAACTACCTAAACTAGGGATGGGGAACCTTAAGTCTAAAGGCCACAAGTGGCCTTCTAGGTCTCTAAGTGTGGCATTTTGACTGAATCCAAATTTTACGAACAATTCTCTTTTATAGTTTCCATTTTATTTTTAAAATCAATGTATTTAAAATACCAAAGAATAAAATATATTTCAACAAAATAATCATCCCAGATTGAATGGTACAATTAGAACATTACTAAGCCATGATATTGCTATTCTCACGATTCAGTTCTAACTTCCCCACCCCACTGGTGCCGCTACCACCTGAGGCTGATTGGCAAGAGTTTATGGAGGTCAAGTAGGCTACTCTGTTATCAGCTTTTGACAGCTTTTGACTGTGTTGCTGTTTGAAATCGAATTTGTGAATACTTGCACAGATCAACAGTGTTTTTAAATTCTGTCTCCTTAATAACCCATGGTGTCAAAGAAGACCCACAAGGAGAATGCTGAAGGAAGAAAATAGATTTTTTAATGAGGATTGGGAATTCCGATTCATGTATTATCTTGTTTCTGCTAAAGATAAGGTGATTTGCTTGCTCTGTGATACTGCGATATCAGTGTTAAAGAAATTCAATGCTCATCAGCATTACAACACTCATAAGGACCAGGAATATTATATTTTAAATCAGAAGGAAAGGCACAAAAAGTTATACTGCAGAAAATTAAAAGATGAAAAGCAAAAGCAAAGATACTTACTTCAAGCAGCAATAAAACCTGGAAATAATATAATTATTAAATAAATAATATAATATTTTGACATGTTATTGCTAAATCAAATAAATATCTGAAGCAAATTATAAAGTAGCTTTTATACTTGGGAGAAAAGGGAAGCCATTCAGTTGTGTAGAAATTGTGAAAGAGCACATTGTCAAAGTTGTAGGACACTTAGACCCTGTTCGTATTAAAGAGAAGACCCATTGCCTTTTTCAAAGAGAACAATAACTGATCAACAGCATGAATTAGCCTTCAACTTAACAGAACAGTTTCATGCAATACTTCAAAAGGAAAATATATATTATTCAATTCCTTTGTGTAAATCAACTGATTCTACGGACTTGGCACAGGGTTTAGACTTCATTCTGCTCATAATAATATTTTCTTTGCTACAAAGAGTTACAGTCTTTGGACACTCTTGCAACAGGAAACAGGGTATAGATACCTTCAATAACTTTCCAGATAAATGTGAAGTTGCACAGAATTTGGCAGTTAATGAGTGTATGTACAGACAGTGCACCTTCCATGACAGAAAAACATGATGGTTTATTGCACAGATTTAAAAAGTATTAATAGGTCCAGACACTCTCTTTTTATTGTATCTTGCATCAGCAAAATCTCTGTGCTAAAGCTACTATTTTAAATGACACATTGCAACAAGTTATAACTATTGTTACCTATATTTGTGCAACTGCAACACAGCATTGCCAATTTTGTAACATACTCAAGTTGAAAGGACAGATATTCAGTGTGGTATTTGCCATATTATTCCAAAGAGCATGTGTTGGCTATTGTAAGGGCAGACGTTATCCAAAATTTTATCTCCATGAGAACAAATAGTTAAATTTTATGAAGAACAAAATCAGTAATGTGAATTTTTAAAAGAAGATTTCTATAGGAATGCAGGATTTCTGTCAAATCAAAATGACTTGAGTATGTCTTTGCAATATAAAACTATCTAGGGTATATGGCAAAAAAGAAAAGCATTTCAAAAAAACTCTTTTTTTTTTTTCAAAACACTACTTCAAAAGGAAATTTGGGGTGAACTTTTTATCCAGTTACTAAAAGTCATTGATAAGTAGGATGATATGTGCTGTTATAGACCTATTAACTGGAGAATTACAATGAAAGTTTCAGTGGCTGAGTGTGGTGGCTCATGTCTGTAATTCTAGAATCTGGGAGACTGAGGTGGGTGGATCCCTCGAGCTCAGGAGTTTGAGATCAGCCTGAGCAAGTGTGAGACCCCTGTTTCTACTAAAAATAGAAAAACAAGCTGGGCATTGTGGCGAGTGCCTGTAGTCCCACCTATTTGGGAGGCTGAAGCAAGAGGATTGCTTGAGCCCAAGAGTTTGAGGTTGCTGTGAGCTAAGATGATGCCATAGCATTTTACCCAGGGTGACAGAGTGAGGCTGTCTCTCAAAAAAAAAAAAAAACAAAAAAAAAAACCAATAAAAAAAAACCAAGACAGTTTCACTGACTTTGAGAATCATGACATCACCCTCAAACTAACATTTCAGTCTCACCTAGTTGTTATCACCAAGGCACCTAAAGAACTACAGACAGAATTGACTGAGCTCTCAGCAGATGACATTTGAAGGCAATGTTTGATGCTGAGAAGGAGCCAACTGAAATATGGAAAAATCCAGTAGAATACCCACCCACGCCTTCACAACATGCCTGAAAAACACTTACTTGCTTTTCAACCACTTATTGCTGCGAATCTACATTCTCCTACAGAACCCAAATCAGGATGCCTTGAAGGTCACAAGTGCCTGATACCCACATAGAGGTCTGACTGAAACTGTGGACCTCCATATACTACAACCAAATAATCCAATGCTTTCCAACACAAAGCAGACACAACGAAGTCATTAAAAGGTTAGTTAACTTGAAAATTAACAAAAAGTTTTCAGTTTTTGAAATGATTAAGTATATAGTCGTTAGATTTTTACAAAATAATGTACATTTTAAGTATATCTATCTAGTTGAAGTTTCTTGAATGCAGCCTTATTCGATTACAGCTAAATCAATGTAGCCTTCCATCACAAAAATATCCCTCACCCCTGCCCTTATCCCTCCTATTTCAAACTTCATGGCAAGGTCAGAGGAAGAATTTCCTTTCACAACATTTATTTTTAATAGCTAGAGGCAGAGAGAGTGAGAGTTCATAGTAATATTACTTCATTCTATAATATTGCCTCATGAGGTCAGCCTTCCATGTCAGCAACCAAAATGAAACATACCACAGAAATAAATCAAAAGGAATCAAGTGGAACATGGAAAGGGCTGTTTTCATAAGTGTATTTGATAATCTATTGACAACATGGGCATCATTTGCCTACTGCAGATGTGCAGGGCAGAACAGCTGGGCTCGTCAGGGGAGTCAAGCCAATGTAAGGGGGAGTCTGAGTGTGGCGGTGGGATGTGCAGCCTTGAAATGGACTCTGATGGGCACTTCTGATGTGTGCATAGGGGAAACAGAAGCAAGACAATGTAGAATGAATTACTATCGCGGCTAATGCAAGACTCTCCGATTTTGAGAGTTATCACAGAATGGAAATGCTGCATTTCAATTCAGTTGGTGCAATAATTATGTAATAGGTCTAAGGCATCAAAAGAATTGAAGGTTCATTTTGTCAATTTTCTCTTTGTTTTTTTTTCGTTTCTTTCTTTCTTTTTTTTTTTTTTTTTTTGACCCAGAGTCTCACTCTGTGCCCTAATTATAGTGCTGTGGTGTCACAGCTCACAGCAACCTCAAACTCTTGGGCTCAAGTGATCCTCTTGCCTCAGCTTCCCAAGTAGCCAGGACTACAGATACCTGCCTCAATGCCTGGCTAGTTTTTCCATTTTTAGTGGAGACAGGGTCTTTTGCTCAGGCTGGTCCTGAACTCCTTAGCTCAAGCAATTCACCCACCTCCGGCTCCCAAAGTGCTAGGATTACAGACCTGAGCTCATTTTGTCAATTTTCTGAATGAGCCAAACCAACATCATGCAGAAACATCCTTACTACACATTAGTTCATTTCTCAAATGATAAATCTTCTATGGACAACATGAAAGCATTAGGGGCACCAGTCACTGCTTCCGATAAACTCACAGGCCTATTGCTCAGAAAGGGAGCAGATATGATATGCATGCATAATATCCTAAGTTGGAATTCAGAGTTTTAAAGAATTAGAGACTCCACTTAACACATATGCACAGCTCAACCAACGGTTTAACTAACATTGATGGCACCCTGCTATGACCCTGGAACTGGGTCGGTGTGAACAGACAGGAGTGATTATTCACTGAAACTTTCCATGCAGTCTGATCCATGCTTTTCCTGCACTTAGGTTTCCTGGCTGTCTCATGAGTATGTGTTTTGTCTCTTTGTCCCTTAACCCCTTATTAGTCCACTTTGGGAACCTGCACTTTCTGCCAACTGCTCTGTAACTTCCCCAGAATTTCTGGTCAGTCCAGCATGCTAAGCAAATGCTTGGTAATATGTATTTGAAAGAGTGCATTGCTTTTTCATTAAAGTTGCTGGTGTAATCCAAAGATATAAAATTCCATATTGTTTCTGTTGAATAAGGAAAGAAGGTAGGATCTGAAGAGAGATTGAAACTGGAGTCTAAAGAACTAATTGATTTTTCTCCTTGGAAAAGTTGATACTGCCTTAAAATTCTCATCTTTAGCATGTTTATAATAGATGATGTTAAATAAATACCTAAACAAATAAAAAATGAAAAATTGTGTAAATATCTCTGGCTGGACCTTTACTTGGAAAGTAAAATAGACTCATTCTGACAAAATTTTGCAACCAGCTGCCCACCTCATCTGAAGGGGAAATTTAAATAGATAACCAATAAATTACATTTTTTTGCCTTGGAATTTTTCTAGCATAAATGTGCAGGATATGATCAATTTTATTATAAGAAATTCTTAGCATTCATGTAAATTTCTTACCATTCTAGAAATAACATTAAAAAAAAAAAAAAACCCCAGCAAGATCTATGTATGTAGAACTAATAAAAATCCATTAGGATACTGCAAGTAACAGGAAATATGTTGCAAGATACAGGCTCCCAAAAGTTACCCATAAAGTTGCCATACATAGGGAAAACAGAGAAACTATAGCTTAATGTCCCTTTATTTGTAAAATACTCACTATGAAATTTTACAAGGAGGTAGCCAATACATGGAGAAAACTTTGTAAACTATTTTGTAAAATTTTGTAATGAATATTTTATAAATATAGGTATATTTAGCAACAAATTCCTATTTTCCCTATGTATGGAGACTCTATGGTCAACCTTTTGGACAGCCTGTAGATTAAACAATAAAGGAAAATTTTGTCACACAAGAAGACATTCTGAGGGAGGAAGAATCTGGAGTTGTTTAATTCAGGAGTTCAGTGATGTCTTCGGAACCATGGGTTCTTTCCACCCATGTGTGCTGCGCCCTTGTGTATCTTTGGATGAGATCCCCTGAGGTCCCCAGAAGGTTGTCACCACTTCAGATATCACAGGAAGAAACAATAGTGTCCCAGAGGGTGGAGTGGGTTTTTAATCAGCAGGGAAGCCCTTCCTAGAAAACTCCAGGGCCGGTGCCTGTGGCTCAAGGAGTAGGGCACTGGCCTCATATACCAGAGGTGGCAGGTTCAAACCTGACCCCGTCCAAAAACTGCAAAAAAAAAAAAAAAAACCAAAAAAAACCCACACAAACAAAAGAAAGAAAACTCGAGATACACTTTTCTCTCATTTTATTTGCCAGGACTGAGTCCTTCCTTGCGTCCTAAAACCAAGCACTGGCGAGGGGATTGGGATTTCAGGAACTGGTCTGGATAATTCAGAATTTAATCCTGAGTTGTGTGAGGTCAAGTTAGACACCCAGATGAAATGGAGGCTCTCTAGAAAGGGAGAAGGATGTATCAGCCTCTTACAAAACATAAAGGAAAATATTCCTCACAGAAGACACACACACACACATGCACACATACACATACCTGTAAGCCGCTACTTTACAATCTTCTTTTAAGAGCACAAGAAATTACAGTAGAACCTCCGTAGTTGACTGCCTCCCAGTAGTGACCACCTCCTTCAGCTGATCTAATTTTCATAGGCCAGTCATGGAGCACATGTCAGCTCAGTAGGCCTGGACCACTTCTGTATGTTGACTAGTCTGCGTGGTCAGCTTACACAGCTTCTGCTGCATTTGAAATCATTACTTTTCTCTTCTTTGTCTGTTTTTTTTATTTGTTTGTTTGTTTTTCTATTTCTTGGTTTGTTTTTGGTTGTTATCTCTAACTCCTGGGCTCAAGTAATTCTCTCATCTCAAGCTTTCCAAGTAGCTAGGATGACAGGCAGGTGCCACCACATCCACCTAAGTTTTTAAAGATTCTTTTGTAGAGACAAAGTCTCTTTATTGCCCAGGCTGGTGTCAAACTACTGGCTTCAAGCAATCCTCCTGACTCTGCCTCCCAAAGAACTGGAATTACAAGCATGAGCCACCGAGCCTCACCTCTCCTTTGGTCTTAATTGCTTGCTAAATTTTAATTAGTTTCATGTTTGTAGTCATACTGGCCAACGTGGCTTTATACTAAAGAAATGCAAAGAAGCAGAGGCAACCTAGCGGCTCAGTCAGATGTCACGTTTACAAAATGCAAGGAAGAGAGCAATTATTGGTGTTTCTCGGTATTCAAACTCTTTGATCTAGAGCAGAGGTCAACAGATGTCTTTGTAAAGGGCCAGATAGTTAATATTTTAGGTTTGGGCACCAAATATACCATTTCTATTGTAAGTATGCAACCCTGCCATTGTAATGGATAAGATGTAAGCTAACAAATGAGGCTGTGTTACAATAACATCTAACTATGGACACTGAAATTAGAATTCAAAACAGTTTTCATGGGGCAGTAAATATTACTCTTCTTTTAATTTTTTTTCAACCAGTTACAAAGTGAAAGACCATTTTCAGCTGTACAAAAACAAGAGGCAAGCCATATTTCGCCCATAAGCTATAGACTACTAACCACTCATATTTGTCTTTTTTTTTTTTTTGAGGCAAAGTCTTACTCTGTTGCCCAGCCTAGAGTGGCATGGCATGGTCATAGCTCAGAGCAACCTCAAACTCCTGGGTTCAAGAGATCCTCCTGCCTTAGCCTTCCTGAGTAGCTGAGACTACAGGCACTCACCACAATGCCTGGCGAGTTTTTCTATTTTTAGGAGAGATGGCCTTTCACTCTTGCTCAGACTAGTGTTAAACTCCTGCGCTCAGCCTCTCAGAGCGCTAGAATTATAGACATAAGCCACTGCACCCAGCCTCAGATTTGTCTTTTATCTTATACTTCTCTCATGCATATTTTAGATATAATGCTTCTCTATTTGTTAGAGCTAAATAATTGATTCTGTAACTGTAAAAATTTTCATTTAAATGTGCTATTGTGTATATTTATAAAAGAGCACACTATTTTTATTTGTACTATACCAGATCTCAATGCAGAGTCTTGCTTTACTTTGCCAGTGTCAAACTGGCCCCATCTTATTTCTGACTTTGTGATAATTGATTTTCCTCCATTAGAATTGTGTAAGTGGGTGGTGCCTGTGTTTAAAAGAAAAAAAAAATGGGGCGGTGCCTGTGGCTTAATGGGATAGGATGGCAGTCCCATATGCTGGAGGTTGTGGGTTCAAACCCAGCCCTGGCCAAAAAAAAAGAATTGTGTAAGTGACCAGTGAGAAGATATGAATATAAAATAGATGTGCCAGGGCAATTTGAAAAAATGGGACGGGGGTGATGTTAAATTATACAGACAGATTGAAAATAATAACATTAGGTAAGAATTGCCCTGGTTTTACCCACACTGGACAGAGGTGTGCGTTACTGCTCTGAGTGATCATGGTAATTATGATGTAATCCCGAGAGAAGAGGACAACTAACAGTGGACTGGGTGGAAACAGTGCTCTAAATTCTCCTTTCTACAATGATATAGGTTGTAAAAGGTACCATCAACTTAATTCTTGCTTTGCTTCACAAAGAGAAAAGAAAAGAAATTTACCACTTTAAATGTGGACATTGATAGTAAGGAGTATCACAATTACAGACAAGTTAAGCATAATTTATGAAAATGACACTCCTTAGCCTAGATGACGTGTGACACTTCCCTTCTCTATTCCCTGGATAAACAGTATATCAGAAAGGGCTTGTCTATTTCTAGATGGCAGTAAGTGACTTCAGTTTAGGTCAGGATAATTTAGACTGGTAAGTGGTATTTATCAACCTTGTAAGTTATAAAACAAACAAGTGACTACTGGCTAAAAGCATGATGTAAGAAAAACATGTGAACCTGCTGTTTGAATTATTGAGAAATATTTAGTTGTAAAAAACAAGTAAGCAGCAATCAATAGGAATTGCTTAGATTTTTTGGTATTGCTTTTATAATATTGTTACCCTTCTCTACTTAGCCAGAGGACTGGCTGTGCTTCCAGATTATTAATAAGATTGAAATAAAATGATCCCTTATTTATTCTAAAATGGTTTTCACTATGCTGCAGTGCTTAGCTTTTAAAATAAATAAATTTGTGAACAGGTAAATATATTAGGTAGATAAAGACATCTGAGAGCAAATACTTACAATTTTTTTTTCTCTTTTTTCTTTTATTATTATAGATAAAAATATGCACCATAGATGTGGCCCGACCCATTACCCTCCCTCCACTCAAACCTCCCCCCTTCTCCCCTCCCTTCCCCTTCCTTGGTCCTTTCCCCATAGTCTTGTGCTATAGTTGGGTTATAGCCTTCATGTGAAAGCTAGAGTTTAGCTTCATAGTAGGGCTGAGTACATTGGATACTTTTTTTTCCATTCCTGGGATACTTTGCTAAGGAGAATATGTTCCAGCTCCATCCATGTAAACATGAAAGAGGTAAAGTCTCCATCTTTCTTTAAGGCTGCATAGT